>DWLI01003406.1:0-11879 GCA_018249915.1 Cecropterus dorantes dorantes
CTTGCACGTCCGCGGCAAAAAAGAGCGATTAAACCGAACCGTGGAGGACCGCCACGAGTCCAGCTGGTGCAGATGGAACTTCATCCTTAGGCGAGTGGTGCGGAGAAGGAAAGGTGACAGTATTTCATTTAAGACTCCCCCAGTTACGAGGATGCCCAGCAGTGAGACATAGCCACGTTACAATAATGTCTATCATATATCAAAACTTGCCTTTAAACATACCTTAACATAGTACGGCAACTCCTTAGCTGATGGAGTAGAAGGTGTTGCAGGCGTTTTAGGGACCACGGGAGATGCTGCGATCTTAGTAGGAGTTGGTTTTGAAGGTGTACTTTCCTTTTTATCAACGATGACTTCCTTAGTCTTATTATCTTCAGATATTTTTTTAGTTGTTGCGTTTTCTGTGTTGGCATTAGTTTCGGAGTCCATTTTATTTTCCTCGTCTTGAGTCTCTTGGGAATTAGATACATTATCAGTCTCATTCATTTCCTCTTCTTGTGATTCTCTTTTATCTGATTCTTCATTTTCAGCATCATTTCCCTCCTCCTGTTGCTCTTGCGCATCTGTTTCATTTTCCATTTCATTTGTTTCCTCTTGTGCTTCATATGATTCGTTGACTTCATCCTCAACTTCATTAGCTTCATCCTCTTCAGCCTCCTTCATGTCTGATGCTTCATTGTCATTTTCATTCATTGTCTCTTCTTGTAATTGCTCTTTATCTGCCGTTTCTTTACCTTCGGCCTGCTTCATTGCTCTCAAGGCAGCCTTTTTCTCCTTTGTTGCATCTCTGACGCGTTTAAGGGTCATGAATTTAACAGTTCTGTATTCTTGATCTATATCGAATATTTTTGTGCAATACTGAAAAATAACAATATGTATATTAATTTATGTTTAACATAGATTTTTTTTAAAACTACCCTATATCAAACAAGTGTAATTCGCCCGAGGAAGTACCACCGCCTCACCTATTTCTAGCGTAAAGCAGTTCTTACATTTCGGTGGAAGGGTGTGGTTGTCGGCTTACATTCATCTGAGACGACCATCTTAGTCCTCGGAAGTAGCAAGGCATCTGTGATTGATTTCATAATGTACCCTAATTTTGTATGAAGTTGCTAACAGATATCCATGGGCGGCAGTGGTCTCTTATCAATAGGTCGACTGCTCGTTCAATCTTATATAAAAAGATATACCTATATAATACTTACTTTCATATAATTGGGCAAGAGCTGTGTTATCTTTTCTTCAAGTATGTTCGAAATAAGATCACTGTAGTAGTGATTTAGCGCATCACGTTCCTCAACAGTCACCTGTTTACCTGTTATGGCTCTGAGGATTTTCTGGGCTTGATCTGCCCGCTTTTTTTCATCGAAGTCTGTCTCTCTTTCCAAAGGTTTATCAATCATGTTTGCGTCCTTAGCAGCTTGCGTATAAGATAGTTGAGCCTTACGGCGAGCGTTGGTATACATTTTTAAGAGCTGAAAAAATAAAAATTGCTGTGAGTATTTTTTTCAAACTTCTAAACTATCAATCTTAAAGCTCCACTGAACTTACATTCGAAAACATCTCTTCAAATTTTTTCTCAATAATGTTATTGATATTGGTCTTAAAAAATTCTTCAGGATCATCTGAAAACATCAGCTTCATTAACATAAGTTACATAGTAAAATTAGAAACAATTTAAGCAAATTACTAAGAAGATATTAAACTTTCAAATATGTAAGGAATGTACGTTTGTGACATTGAATACGTGTATTATATAAGGGAAAGCACTTCTATTTAGACAATATGATATTTTAAGGCAGTGAAAGACCGCTGGATACAGGCGTAGGACCAACGAAAATAGGGCAGAGCTATTTCCTGTGGTTGAAAATCGTAATAATTCAACATAAGACTGAATAATAAAAGTAATGGAATACGAGAGAACATAAAAATAAAATTGAGTTGCGAAAATACGTCATAATTTTGGAGACAAATTCGTTAATTATTTAAAGAATATTTAAGTACTTCAGCTAAACGATGTTTAGCTTACATCTGGGACTCAAAGAATATCAAAGGAAGAAAGTATAAAAAATCATGGCATAAAGGGGCGTTACAAGTATACAGTCGTGTAATGAGTAATGGTATGGTAATGGGAATAATACCATAGTATAATCCACTTACATTACAAGATGTAATCGTAGGTATTTGTGTGAATTACATCAACAAACATAATATGCATTACACATTCATAAATGAATAAGATTCATTTGTGAACGAAATAATTGCATCAAAAATGTATTTATAGAAGAAATTGAATGATAAAATATACCTGATTCTACCAGATTCATAGGTTTGGGATTCTTAGCGTTTAACACTAAATCGACAATCTCTCTGTCGCGTTCCTTGTTATACTTCAATCGATATCTGTGAATGATATCGGCGGGAGTGCCAACTGGTTGGTTTAGCATAACGCTCCGGATTCGTTCCCTGATCGCTTGTTTCGCGATCCTTAGGGGGCCCGTGGTCGCTACTAACGTCTTGAATTCCGTGTTATGAGCGTTTTTGTATCTAAGTTCTTTGACGAGGCTCCCTAGAGCTAGCTCGAGCCGCCCCGTCATTTGTTGGGTCGGAATCTGGTCCTCGCGGAGTACGGGCAACACCGCTTTGGGACGCTCTTCCTGGCCCGTCGCTTGCGCTATTAAATTCTTACGCTGCTCAACAGGATAAGAATTTAGCTTATTGGGGAGGAACGGTCTGTTCTTTAATATTTTGGGAGGATTGAATTCCTTCCGAACAGTTATTGTCTTTTTTAAAACGGGATGAATGACCGGCTTGGTGAGCGGTGTTATCCCCTGATTGAAAGGGAACACTCGACGCGGCATTTCCACTTTTTTACTAAAAAGAGGAGGGATAGAATCGGGATTTCTTGTGTTCGGACCCATGGGGTTTTGCATGGGGGGCCTGGGGTAATTTGGCCCGACATCCCTCCATGGTTTCCTTTGGGGAGGATTGAAACGCTTGGGAGGGGATGGTTGCCAGACATTGCCGTACGCGTCGGGCATGTTACGGGAACGTTCGTTATCAAACTGCCTCTGAAATTCAATTATAAAATGCCAAATTAGATTTCAAATACTGTTAACATTGTACAAGATATGTTAACCAATATTTTTTTAATTTAAATTATAAATCTATGTAATCAGCAATTATTCTGATTACATAAATTTTCATACCCTGAAAATAATTAATTAAATACAATTAGATTATAAGAAATCTCATAACAAAAGTTAAACAAAATGATCTGTATCCAAAATTGAAAAGATACAATATTCAAAAAGTATTTGAGTATTTCTTTTTTGGAAAATACTCTTATTTCACAGGTTGTAAAACGTTTCATACATATTTACGCATGATGTGGTGACATATTGTAGTAAATATGTATTGTATATTTAAAAAAGATAGTCTTTTTAACTTTTGTATTTATATATTCCGCTAATTCAAGGTTTCTTGTGACATTGCAGAAGTGTAGTGCATGCAGTCATATTTAATTCTTAGTTAACGAAATATATGTGAACACCATAAATCATATAAGCTGGCTAGAAGGCTAGGGACACATATTTTAAATACGTCTCTGTACATGTAACATGGTATTTGAAAACAGTGCATCTGCTGTTGGTGGAAGAATGAAATAAATAGCATTAAAGTGTTATACCACTTTTAACTGACATTTATATAGTTTCATGGACTTCTGGAAGAGACCGCTCATAGACATCTGCAATCAACCACAGATAAGATCCATGTCATAACTGAGGTCAGCCTCAGATAAGTTGCTTTCCATGAAGACCTAGCTAGAAAGCCTCAGAAACAAAACAGCACTTAATACTGCTTTTATTGGGAAGAAATTTGTGTGGCGGTGAAATCGAATCTCAAAGGATTCTATCAAAATTTTTACCTAAACTCCTTTAGAGGATATAAGATAGCATAGAAAAAATATTTTCGTACTTATGCATGCAAACATACACATGACCCTCAACCAATAACCTACACCGCATGCTTAATAATAGATCATAAACAAATTGTTATCAACCAAATAACTGGTTGTCGCCGAAAAAATAACTGTTTGAAGTCAACCAAATAACTGGTTGCAGCCAATGATACTTCATGCTGTAGCTATGCTTGTTGCGATCAACCAAATAAGTAGCTGTCGCCGACCAAATAACTGGTTGAAGTCAACCAAATAACTGATTGTAGCCAACCAAATATCTGGTTGTAGCAAATCCAATGTGAATTTAAAAAAATGTGAAAGTTAGTAGAAGATAAACAAGTTTAGCCCAAAATTATATATATAATTTGAGGTCTTGACATTTTATCTCAAAAAATATGATACATGTCATTGGAAAAAACATTGTTTTTCAGGAAAATGTTACAGAAGTTTATCATAATTTAACATCAAATCAACAAAAAAGAAAATTCTCTTATCAAGAGATATGAAGACACTAACAAAAAAACTGCAATTTAGGATGGGGTGTTTATTATTAAACTTAAGAGAATAGGAATTTCTCTATAATTTGGAGTTGATATCCAATGAATCAATCAAACCATTAAAAAATATATCCAATATTTTTTCAAATTGGTATGTTTAGAATTCATCCTGAATAATATATCCATACCATGAAAAAAAACGACGCTGAACTTATTTACCAAATAAATTTCCCATGAAAAACAAACACATTCACAGGCATTTTATAAATCTGAAAATAGAAAAACATATTAATACTTGATCATATAACTTGGTATTAATATACACCTATTATATCTTTGGAAAATAATATAGGTGTAAAAATTGTAACTGTATCACAACAAATATCTTTAAAAGTAAAAAAAATATCTGGCATCAAGTATATTCAACAATACTTCAAATAAAACATGCATCAATATGTAACGATAGCTGATGGTAATACAAAAAAGGAATTCTCATATTATGTCATACTGTAGCATAATATCATGCAGCTTTTCAGAATAATGGTCAAATTGTTTTGGAAGTGGAAAATTGTCACAAAATATATTTTTGCGTAAAACATCTTTAGGACCCACATAAGGGGAAAAAAATCTGTGTAACGATAATTGTAACGGAAACAGGTACTGTAGTGGCATAAATAAATAATATTTTATTATTATCCATTTACAGATATGAGGCAAAGTTATAAATACTAAATTTTGTTGTAATAGGTTTGGTTTTGATATCACATCTTGTGTGTTATACATTGATACACATGCTTTTTTATATTGGAAGTAAATGGGCATACATTTCACCCAATTGGACATGCCTTATAGGTAAGAATGTAATCACAAATGTACCATAGGTATGTCTCCTGAGCACTATATTAAAACACTAATTGTGTATTCTTGCTGTAACAAAAATGGGAGTTTCGTCGCTGGCACTATACTACTAAGTTAAATACTTCAAGATAATTTATTTACTATGCCTTAGATAGTTTAAAAGTATATGCATATAAACAAATGCAAAATTTTATGTGTAATAGATTTTTCTACTTGATAGCCTCGGGGAAAAGTATGTAAGTATAAATAAGCACAGACATAAAATAATAATTTACAGTATTTGTGAACATGTGGGAATTGTATAGTAAGAAAATTTTCACTCAATTAAGAAGTAATATTATTTGGAAATGATCCCTTTATGTGACATGTTAATTTTATATATTGTATAATTGCGTTAGTTATCATAAATTTGATTCAATCAAAATAGTTATAGGATAACAATAAGTCCTATAAAATGAAAACTGTGTTTAAAACGCAGTTATCTATATAAAAAGGCAGACAAAACAGTTAACTACTATCATCCTTTTGTTTGTTTAATAATTTGTTATTACATAGATATTCATCTATTGTCCATTATGTGTAGTTATTATATAACTTCACTCATTTTGGTAAAATTATTGAAATATAGTGACCGCCACGATTTATTTTAAATCTATTAAAGAAAAATTGTATACTTTGTATGTGTTTTTAGTCATTTATGTGTATGGTACATGTATGTAAAATAATTACCTTTCTGTCATAATCACACTGCATGCTCAGCATATGTTGTTCCCTCTGGATCACCTCTCTTTTACGTCTCAGTAAATCAAGCTCTCTGTCGAGATTCTGAATATAAAATCCCAATAGTTATTTAAGAGAAAATTAAGTTATTTAAATAGTTCAGACTAACTACTAAGATAGCAAGTAATAAATTATAGTGAGCTTTCTATATCATGTTGTATCAAATGAGCATACAGACAACTTTAAGTTCATATGTATATGAGTGGCCACTGTTGCTCATGTTCATATGAACTGGTAAAATTAAAGTCAGCCACAGATGTGTGTGCGTACTTTAATAATAAATAGAAAGACCTCAGATATGTGTATGTGTACCTTACACCTTTCAAAAAGAGTACTGCAGCGATTAGCACTGCTGTTATTAGGCATAAATAGACCCCCTTAATATTATGTAGTAATAAAATAGGAATGTAATATGTAAGTCATGATACAGTAAGTAATTCATTTCTTAATATTATTTTGTATGACTTTGTAGTACAAATAGGTCATACATCACTCATATTTAGCATGTCTTATAACCTGTTTGGTGTGTGACTCATTCATAAGCAACCGTTAAATTAAAAGATAGGGTCATACAAACATATTATGAATCATTAACTACTTGAATATATTGATATTTAGCGTATTGCAAGAGCTACAAAAATAGCTGAAAATTCTTTGTTCGTTTGTCATAGATGACGTATTCAATAATCCTTTTATGTCGCGACTTTCGAAGTATTTGTAAAATAAGTTCTTTTCGGATGTAATAAATGTTTCTATCAAGTAAATAGTGATATACTTACTCTGATTTTCAAATGATCGGTCATCAAGGGACCTCCGGAGCCGCCTCGTCCGCGGCCGCGACCTCTACCCATATTACCACGTTTCATTTTCTAGTTATTCGCGTAAAAACTAATTCAATAAAGATATTACTAATATTGGCAAATAGCAGAGAAATCTGCGTACAACTAACACGGTCGATACTCAATAAAAATTTCCTGACAACCAACTCGATAGAGAGAAGCCGAAACACAAAGTCGGAGTAGAATAGGGATGGTCGATGTGGATCGATGACTGAGAATAGGACGGTACATGGCGAACGAGACATCGACACAATATTTTTTTACAAACATTTAATTATTCGATGTGCATTGAACTTTTATACATCGAATATTAATGGCATAATTTAATTACTTTCGTAAATGTATTAAATTTATCGATTTTATAGTATAGTATATGAGATAAGTGAATCTAATTTTATATTGTGATTTATCTAGAATTGTTTTCAATTTAAAATTGTAATACAACATTTAGATTAGATTTAGAAATTTAGAACTGACTGAGAATAAAAAGTAGAGCTAAATACGAGTATGTTACTTAATTGAGTGTTTCTGTGTTCGTGTGTGGCA
The DNA here is from genome assembly GCA_018249915.1 of Cecropterus dorantes dorantes. Taxonomy (NCBI): domain Eukaryota; kingdom Metazoa; phylum Arthropoda; class Insecta; order Lepidoptera; family Hesperiidae; genus Cecropterus; species Cecropterus dorantes. Next base: position 7,482 of record DWLI01003406.1, read on the forward strand.
TGTACATACTCGTCATTGTTTGCAAAGTTCGCGAAATGTAGTTTTTTAGTCTTTTTGAATTTGCATGTAATTTTTTTAGTTTTAAGTTAATCTTGTTCAATAAGCAGGGACAGCCATTGGAACTTGAAAAAAAAATAAATAAAAGTAGTTTATGAGCATAATCATAATAAACATGAAATAAAACGGTTATAAATGCAACATACTCTATTTGGCATTCAACTCGCTTAGGGCTGATGACATGACAATGACATTGAAAAAATATCGATGTTTTAGTTAGAGCTATATCGAAAAACGTAGTCTATAGATAAGGACAGAGTAAACTATTGCAATGGAAACAGTAAACGGAAAATTTTAAATGAAACGGATACTTCAAACCTATTGTGCACGCGCTCCGCGCGTCTTGGTTTCTATTATCAATTGTATAAAATTCATTATTTTATCGTTAAATTATTTTTTGAATACGAAACGTATTATTTTCATCACGTAATTAATGGACCGCTTCTTTCAATATATAAACAAGCTTTAATATGAACAATTATATTTATATTTTTATTTTAGACAAAATCTATTTATATATGTACGAGGTATTATTTCTTACTATCGATGTGAATCTAGTATTTATGATGGTGTGATTCTGCAGTTCGTATACTATTTAATAGAATATCGGATAAGTCCTACCAATTTACCATTCCATCATTATTACCCTTACCTTCCCTAATCCTTATTCCATATATCTTGTCGCACATTCGACAGGTAGCTTCTAAAGAAGTTTATGATACAGCGGATTGGATTGAGGACGAGAAAAGAAAGGCTGCAGCGGCTGCTCCCAAGAAGAGAAGAGCTTCTTCCTTATTACGTGCCGCGAAAAATTAGAAAGGCTGGATTTTATGTCTTATATTTACCCATTAGTGCTTGACATTGAAGTTCCCAATTCTACGGTTAGATTGCAGTCTATCTACAGAGATATGCATTGCTTTTGATACACATATGGACGAATATTCCTATTACATTTGCTGGCAACACTTTCAGCAGTCCTCCTCAGACGCCTTTAAAGGGGTGATTTACATAAATAGGCCCTAGGCTAGCCACTACCCCCTTGTTATCCTCCAAAATATCCCATGGAAGAGCTTAATTGACACCTTTCCTAATTGTCGGAAGTATGTTATTACCAGCAATCAATATTGAATAAAATATCGATGTTTTGTATATGTAGATTGTATCGTAAAATAGTGATGAGTTATTTATTTTACCATGAAGTTTCTGTTTAGGTGTAATTAGAATATCTAGGAATCTAATTTTTAACATATTAATCAAAAAATAATGATAAAACTTGTTTACTTTCAGGTTGAAGACGAGGTTGTAGAGGCTGCGGAATCTACACAATAAATTAGAGCATTAACAATCAAAAAGTAAATACTCAAAAAGGATATTAAATTAAATGTTTTGTGACAAATTGATGTGAAGTAGCAAGTTTGAAATAAATATTTAAGAAATCCATGTTGTTTTTTTTGTACGGTCCATTAATAAAACATTTTCCACAAATGTATACCGCTTATCTAACTGGCAAACTATTATTAAAAGCTTTTATTATAATACTGGCTGTGCCTCGTGGTTTTACCCGTTACTACATTAAAAAACAAACATAACATAGCATTGTATAGCCTTCCTTGATAAATTTACTATTCAACATAAAAATATTTTTATATTTCGAACCATTAGTTCCTGACATTAGCGCGTTCAACAAAATGAACTCTACTGCTTTATAATATTAGTATAGATTTAGTAAACTAGCATGTTCGTGCGCCTAATGTTAAGTGGCGACTGCCGTACATGGATTCGTGTAATCCATCCTCCATAGGATTAGTCTTGTCTGACTGGACTTGTTCCACAGAATGGAACTTATTGTATGACTCTTTTATCACGCCACGTAACTATAGTGCTACAAGGCTGTAATAAGGCAGAATTAGCTGCGGCGAGATGATATCCAGTCGAGCCATGGAGGATTCTACCACCTATTATAGTTATGGTTACTTATGTACTATGCTGTAATGGTCAGTAACTCGCGAGCTGTTTCCTTTTCCTGTTTGATAATAACTGCGGCTCGTGGACCTTCAGACCATTTTTTAGTTTCAATTTTCTGGATGACAGTTTTTTTGCCGTCTAATTACAGAGACTATTTTTTAGTGCGAAGCGCCATTACCGCAGTTGGCTACTGGGTACTATTCGACCTGCGCTGGAAAAAAGTTGCCGATCAATTTACTATTGCAATTTTAGTATAGTTCCGAGTGTAAAAACCGCGAAGTGACGACCTTCGTGGTGGAGCGATCACCATACTGGTTTGACACGCAGTGGATACCGGGATCAGCGGGCCAGACAGATATCTGAATGATGTATTAAGATTTCTGTTCTTTGTCTGGGTGTTTGTGGACGCGTCTTTGGGCACCACATGAGTTCAAGACACAGGAGATATCCTAGTATCTATGAGTGAAGAAAGCGTTATTCATATATTTAAACAAAAACCATTATTTAATCATTTATTATCCTTAAAACACTTACTTATAGTAAAACGTAACTTATAACTCATCACTGACTGTCATACGAGTACTAACTGTACTACATATACAATAATATACATATAATGTATGTATATACAATTAATGGATCACTTTTAATTAATTTAACTTTCGTCTTCGGAGCCGCTGCACTCATCTAGCACCACTCCTTCAGACATGAGCGCCAAGATGTCTTCATCATTCAACTCTTCATCACTATCAAATTGATTTTCAGGTATTTCAGTCTCTAAATAATCTTCATAATCATCAATGTCCAATTTATCATCAATAATATCACCTTTATGAATATTCAATTTATCATCAAAAATACTTTTTCCTTTGGTAACGTTTGCACTGGCGTCAGTGGCTTTTGTGATATTTTTATTAGTTTCAACGATTTTTGTAGTACTTTTGTTGCTTAGAGCATCTTTTGTCTCAGTTTTATTCATTTCATTGTCTTTTGAAACATTTTTATTGATGTCTTTTAAAATATTCTTATCTGTCTCAGTGTCTTTTGTCATATTTTTTTGAGCTACGTCTTTTACCATATTTTTGTTAGTTTCAGCGTCTTTTGCTATATTTTTACTGGTCTCACTCTCTATTACAATATTAATCTTGATAACTGTATCATCCGTCGTATTATCAGTGTTTACTTTGTCAATGTCCATTGCACTAATTTCCACATTTGGTAAATCTTTATGCTCACCACTTTTTGAGGAATTCGTTTCTTTCTGACTGTCAACAGTTTTGTCTTTACTAGTATCAACTGAATCATCTGCGTCTAAAATAGTCTTCTTTTCTATCTCAGGCTTATTAGCTACTTTTGCTTCTACATTTTCCACCGTGTTCTTAGTTTCAGTAATATTTTCATCAGCGTCTTTTCTTTCAGATTTATTTGAATCATTTTTGTTTTTATTATCTTTCATCGACTCCTCTGATTCTTGGGAACAATCTTCATAGTATGAATCATCGTAGATAGTTTTCAAGTTTTCTGGACATTGTGTATACTTGTAGCATGGTGTCACCGTGACCCTCGCATTGCCTATTGGGAACAGATAAAAATATTTAATTATATTTAAAATTAAAATACAAACACATTTATAATTGACTTTAGTTAAATCTGTTTATATGGAGTTCGTTTGCCATTTCACTCTTACAAAAAAAGCAAAGTTCACTAATTTAGTAATTATAATATTATCATTATTTAGATCTATTTTATTGATTTGTTTTATTACATATATTTTGAGGAAGAGTTTATGATTTTATTTAATGCAATAATTTCACTGGACTTATTTATTATGCGATTCGTGCTCGACTGACAAATATGTTACGTTAATACAATGCAATTTTATAAAGAACTAGCTGTGCCTCACGGTTTTACCCGCTCCTACATAAAAAAACAAACATAGCGTGATATTACATAGCCTATAGTCTTTGTCAATAAATTGACTATTCAAACAAAAACGGTTTTTTAAATTCCAACCAGTGCTTTTGAGATTAGCGCGGTTAACCAAATAAACTCTTCAGTTTTCTAATATTAAGTATAGAAAATTAACATCTACATTCCACACTCTAGACATTCTGTGAATAGCAGGTGTCGTGGACTCTGGAATGTTGAAGACAAACCCGAGGTGAGTGGTATAACTATGTACTGACTCAAAACATTAATTTTTATTACATGTATTATTACGACCCGCGTGGCAGAGCGGTCACCATATCGGTCTGACGCGCAGCGAGTTCCGGGTTCGATTCCCGGCCAGACAGACATTTGAATGAATTTAGATTTCTGTTCTGGGTCTGGGTGTTTGTGTATTCGTCTTTGTGTGTCCATGGCACCCGCGACACA
>DWLI01003407.1:0-11878 GCA_018249915.1 Cecropterus dorantes dorantes
TACTTATGCAAATTACTATTAATATTATGGTATAAAACATTTTAAAAAACCATTAAACAAAAACACCTTAAATATATGCAGAAGAACTAATAAAGAAAAAGTCAAACTTCCTGAGTTTCTTCCCGGATCTTCTCAGTTGAGGTAGTTCCGATCGAGTGATAGTGCAAGAAAACATATTGTAACTCAGAAATTGTTGTACTTTTTTTTTAAACTTTAGCCTAACGATAAGGCAGACGGGCCACTTGATGGAAAGTAGTCACCGTCGCCTATGGACACTTGCAACACCAGAGGAGCCGCCAATGCATCGCCGGCTGTGAAGGAGAGCTCTTTTCGCACCTTTGTACCAAACAAAACAAAGACATTTCATTTTATTTCAATGTAATCAGCCGATTACAATACCAGAGCACTATTAACAAGTGCTATTTGAACAGAATCGAGCAATCTTTTATGTAAATCCAAATCTATCGGCTCGTTCGTTCGTACGAGGGTTTCAGATCGAGTCTCTCCGCCACCACAATGGCTGTAAAACGAAATCCGGAAAGATCTTACACGGAATTGAAGTTACGGTCTCTAGCTTTTTATTTGAGCTTCATTTTTGTGGGGATATAGTTTTATGTAGTCTTCTCAACGAGAACAAATTGACAATAGTGTACGACTACGAAATAAATACTAGTTTTTGTCAAAATATGAAAGTAGCAAACGAGCATGCAGTCAGATAGTAAGTGGTCACTGCCGCTCATGGACATTTGTAATCAACCCCAGATGAGATCAGACTAACCCGAGGATAGCCACAGATACGCTGCAACTCCTGAGGACTCAGTTGTGACGTCTCGGCTAAGGGCTAAGTATACCTCCTTACCACACATTACACAAACATAACAGTGTATAACGCTATTATAAGGCAGAAATAGTTGTAGTGGTATTGCTTCCAGAATCGAGCCGCAAAGAGTTCAACCATGTAGAAAAGTTGTGGTGTTGTTTGTGACCAATATCAATCATGGACATCTTTAATCAACTACAAATGTTTTGCCACTCTGCAGGCATAATAAAATGAGAAATCCAAAAACTTTGAAAAGAGCACGTACAGTCTTTGCCGTGGATTTCGGAAGAGGTAACTAAGCCTTTTTTACATACTGAGACGCTGCTGCACACCTAAAAGACGCGACTCTACACGTGCAGTAGTGTCTCAGTATGTAAAATCAACATTCACTCCAAAACACATCACTGTTACCATCACACCACCAGACACGCTAACTATCGGTATCAGGGAAAGCTTATGTCTTGCAGTGAACCTAAAAAGGATAACAAATGGATGAAGGGTATGGGTTACCACACACTTTAAAATAAAGCAACTTACACCGTTGTTATAAAACAGAAATAGCTCACTATGCTCGATCTTTCAAGTTCGACACGAATTTTTGCCTAATAACAGCAGTGTTATGCGCTGTTGTGTTCTTGTTTGTGAAGTTGTGGTAAGAGTGACATATTTATACGAGGCATACCAACTTAGTCCTCAGGGGTAGCAACGAATCTGTGGCTAACCTTGCGCAACCTTGGCAGTGGCCACTCACCATCAGGTGGACTGCATGCTTGTTTGCTACTTCCATATTATAAAAAAACTAACGAGAGAAGAAACTGTAATTTGAAAAAATACAGCTACTGAAGCGATAAATAATTTATCATGGTATATTCGTACTAGATTGTGTTTAATTAAGTGTTTACATTCAACTAATTATATAACTAATCAACCAGGCAACGTTGATCAAATGCAATTTACATATTTATTAACCTCCACAAGTCTAAATATGCAAATATATTATGCCAACTAATAACATTGTTAAAAATTTTAAATTTTGTTTTAATAACCCGACTGCCTTTTTGTGTTCATAATGATACCTATATTTAATTTAACGCTTTGTATGAGTTTGCGTCAAAGTCAAGTAAAAGTACTATAACGTATTTTTTACAATGGTCTATTCACCAGATTTCATTTGATACCATATACGTGTAGTAGTGATAACAATCTTTGTCAATCTGCAAACTAAGAGAATTCTCATCTCATATGATATATGTCATAAGTCACAATCCATCAAGCCGTTTGGGCTGTAGCTAGCTATTCGTGCCAAAGACTTACATACATACAAAAATATGTATGTTTATATGTATCACTATAATATTTCTCTCCTTTTCACTCAGTCGAGTTGAAACACTATATAACGTAACAGAAATACTTTTACTAAACAAAATTATATTTCAACAAGTATTAACATCTTTGAAAAGGCTAATTTAATTACCTAAAATAAGGCTTCTTTAGTAAGTTTGAAAATGTGCAGGACTTTGGGTGTCTCATTAGAAGCCAGAGCCTAACTTGATTAATGCGGACCGTTTTGCGCCTCATAATTTTGTCCTAAAGACGTATTTACATTAAATAGGTAATACTGATTAAGGTTGTCCTTTAACTTCAAGAAAATTCTGGTAAAAATATTACTAACAACTTTATTAATTCTTTAGAAGTATGATACCTACCATCGTACTTCTTGTAATAAAATTATATGTGACTTATATGTAATTTTGCATTGGAAGCATAGTAATTTGGAGTTCATCTTTTGTTGGTCCGACATTTGAATTTTCCTTGTAAATTTTCAAGGTTACATAACCTTTTTCGAAAGCTTTTGTTCTGGGCCCTATTAGCCTTTACAGCTTTACCCGTACGTAAATCGTTTAATGCCCACAAATGGGCACGTGACCTACACTGGTGGACATTCGGAGCATCACGCTACTCGAATGCGTATTAGTCAAAATTATTATTATCGCTGCCTATAACTCTGAATGAAAACATTCAGAAAACCTAAAAAAATTAAGAATAGTAAATTAGATACGGTGCAAATTAAGTTATATATGAAATATTCAACGGTCCAAGAAAACAACTACAAAGTCCAGCAGATGGCGCTGTTTTTGAAAAATGTGCCATTTCCGATACAATTCTCGGGACGGATCCCAATCGAGGGCTATTTGTCGCCGTTCCTGTTTATTGGGGTCCCTATGATTTATTGGGCTCTTAAGGATTGTTAGAGGATTCCAACCTGAGCGATCGGGATGTAAGACTTGCTTTACAACTGTTGTTAGATCAGATCAGATAGTTTGTATCACTGTTATAAATTTCAGATCACAAATCCACTTTCATGTTAAAGCGACGTTAACTGTGTCTTTCACATCAAACACGATCAATTCTGGATATGTATTGTAATAACATTTACATCAGATTTTCCGTGCATCGAAAATCAGAATTGCAAAGCATTTGGAAGAAATGTTTCATTTTAAGAGATTTCTTCGCCACCCTGGTCACTAGGCCATGCTCTCACCAATCGGAACACAATTACTATTATGGAGATATACTCGTTTATTTTTAGTTCACGTAAAGAATTTATCTTCAGTTATAAGAAAATAACGTGTAGCAGCTAAGATGTTACACATTTTTCTTTATTTTTACCTACAAGTATAATATCGTTACCCTTTCCCACGGGAGACATTGAAAATATGTATACGAGTTGACACAAAAACACGTAATTAATTCGTTGATAACATATTTGATGAACGTATAAAGAAAGTCCCCGGAGAACGTCTGTCTGTTGATGGAGTTTTCACGATTACATGAAATTCTCGATAGAGGCTTAGATACACAATGCATTGATTTAATGTTATTATATTGTTATGATAAGAGTGTTAAGTTCTCTTAATTTTTGGTTTGAGTGTGGCGTAAGAGACATTTATTTGAGACATTTCAAATTAGTCCTCACATACAATATTCATCGTAGCCAACCTCAGATATGGCACCAATGCTTGCCAAAATGTACTACTAATATCCAAGTACACCGTATGAGTAGTCTATATGGTAAAGAATCTATTTAAATTGTTTCACACTTATGAACTGAGAATAGTTAATGCTATAGTTTTTTCGAACCCATAATGCGTATTGATAAGCAGCTTCAGTTTACCAAACCAATCAATTCAATACATTTCTTTAGACAAAAATTGATTTAGCGACAGAAAATCAGCCACGGCAAAATCAAAAAGACTTGCTAGTCTTTTTGTTCTTCATGATATAACATTGTTGCTACACTGTTATATCATGAAGAACTAATATTTCAGATCAATACAACAGCTGTTATCTAAAATATCTCTAAACATTAGCGAAGCAGGGACAACAGGAATGCGGCCATTACGGCGATGTCCCGGACGCAACAAATCATACGGCACCCCAATAAAGACGAACATCGACAAATTGACAACGATTGCTTGTCGAATACTACTGGATTGGTCTTATCGATTGGAATCTATTGGATCCTAGTGCGTTATATATTGTCCCAGGTCCTTATTGAGGGCTTATAGCAAGCAGCTGCCAACTACGATAGCCTGATTTGGACCCAGAATTACTACCAATTACTTAGAACTATTTATCAGTCTAAATGACATATCGTTGGTTACAAAGACCATTTGTTCGACGATTGAATTATATAATCATAGATACAATTCATAACGATTGTTTGTATTAGAATCTTCAACCTATTATTATTCCAATGCTGGGTACGAGCCTTCTCTAATAATATGACAGAGAGATTCTACAAGGTGTCCACTGCGTTAGTGTTGTACAAATTGATATATTTCACACCTTTGAAAATCTTTTTAAGAGCATTCTCAGGTTTCTACAGGATGTTTTCCTTCACCTTAAAGCAGTAATAAAATTTATTTCTAATAGTCATGTTTTTAGAAAAACATATATGTTGCGTACCTGAAATTCGGACCCTTGATTGAGAAGCCGAGTTTCAACCAAGGCCATAACTTCTACGGTCAGAATAATTTATTAGAATTATGTATCCATCATTTCGCACACATGTAGAGCGTAACGTAAATAACGTAGTAAAAATACGTCAAACAAGCGAGTATCAAGTACGCATGCAGTTTAGTGGCGAGCCGGATTACCTGAACGAGTCAGCGCGCCACGAGAACTGTTACTTTGATGTTGCAGTAGGGCTGAGTGATGCCATTGTCGATAACGATAACGCGCAACTAGACAATGAGGGTGCTATAGATATAGAACATTTAAGATGTGTCGATTAGCAGCTTGATTAGAATCTATCGACACTCGGATATATAGAGAAGTTTAGTTTTTTAAATTTTAATTGATCTGAATCAAGTAGTATTCAAAACTATTGATGTATAATTATTAAAATTATTATTGTTTTACAGAGTATTGCTGTTGAATTTTTTCTTTGTTAATTTGCAACATTTTTTTTTCTGATGAATCTATATGAATTTCTGGATTATTTTTTTAGTTTCATAATGATGGGACTGAAGAATTTATCAAGGAATTTATATAGAGAAATGGCTCAATTTCATCATTGTTCAATGAAAATTTTGAGAAGATTCTTAATTTTTGATAAACCGCAGTAAGAAAGTTTTTACATGTCACATTTTTGAAAATCAGTCTAGCATAAATTCCTTTTCGATTCATGTTTTTCACATTCCATCGATGCATAGCATCACTAACGACTTGTGTTGGAAAGCCCTTAGCCCAGATGCGGAACTGTACTTGAGGCCCTCAACGGCGCTCCAGACACCGCCTGCCGCCGTGACTCCTTACAACCTTAGGCAGTTCTCCTTATCCTGGCCACTTCCGCGGAACGGCTCCAAAATCCAATAGAAGTTGATCCTACCCGCAGAAGGATCGTCATAACCTGGATGTCTCCACAAATCGTTTATAATTCCAATAAAGTTAGAACTTTCATGTAGTCACACTCATTCCCTACTTTATTCTTCACCTCGGTCATTAAAGTTTGAATCCTTAAGTATTTAATCGTCTTTCAACTTTTCTCTTCTTGATTTTTTTGAGTATTCTATTTCACTAAACGCATTATTTCACTAAAGTATTACGCAAGACATTCTATTGACATTAACTTGAATTAGAAGAAGTAGTAGCAGTAACTAAATAATAAGTAAGAATATTATAACTATGCGCTCTAAACCATATTTGAGGGCTTTATGCAACAACAGGTAATTTATATTGTATCATTACCTCTTTATCCTTTTAATTACCTCTTCCTGTTTTATTTACCTCTTCATTCTGTTTTAAAAATCGTGGTTCACGTTTCTTAAAGTAATGTAAATTGTTTTGTTCTTAAATTGTTGTAGTGGTGTAATATGTAATTCGCAATGAACGTGCATTTTATATATTTTTGCCACTAAGTGTCCTAACTCCTGGCGTAGGCGTGTCACAAATAGTAAAAATGTGGCGAAAAGTAATGATGGCATTATTTTTTGCCACATTTTTGCCTCAAAGTTCGTGCGTCGTAAAAAAACATTTATTCCATCGCACCGCAGCACTTAGCGGAGTTCTAAGACTTCTCGAGGATCTCGTAGCAAGAAGTGGGAAAGGACTCGCTCCTGCCTCATTGTTGCCTTTATTCCTTACCTCATCACTCGCCATGCATTCTTGCACACTTTTGTTTTTATTTTACGGTGCAAATCCTAACATAGTAACACAATGCATCAGAAAAAATGTGTGTTGTCATGGCGCGCTGCCAAGACCGTGAAATATTTTAGGCCTTATCTTAATTTTTAATCAACCGGTACTTAGATTTTGTGTGTCATGAATGTGAAATTTGTTTTGCAGATTCATTATACAAATGTTCTTTACATTTCAAATTACACTTTTGGAGTATAGGTTTTATCAATGCCGTAGGAGTATGGAACTTCAAAGTAAAAATAATCAAAATTAACTCACCCGCTTGTTGTCCCGGAACTTCAACCAGCCGCTAATAACACTGTTATCCAAATCACAGGATTCCTCTTCCTCTCCTTCTGCCCGTCTCATCGGTAAGGGAGACCCTCCAGGGCTATCTACCTCTCTCCTTCGCATAACAGGAGTACATTGTTGAGAGAGTCTCCCTTCGTTCACCGCGTCGCTCCTCCTTCCAAGCACGGGAGTAGCATGAGCTGAAACTCCTCCCAAAAGACCGCGTCTCGCCAGAAACGGACTTTCCCAAACTGGTCTTTTGGAAGTCTTGCATTCTGAATGGACACATAACGCGTCGAAGTTCGCCAGTTCTACTGACACTCTCGTCTGAAGACCGCTTGGGTGCGTGGTAAGGATTGTTTGTTTAGCGATGCTACAGCCATGACGATGCAGTTCGTCGCGTCTCTCCATCTTGTTATACCATTAAATGGTTACGTGTTCTTTCGTCTCCATGTGTGGTCTTCTTCCACACTCATCTGAAACAAAGTAAAAAAAAACCTTGAATAAAATGGAGTTTGTTATTCCCAAAGTCTTAAATATATAAGTGAAGCAGAAACTAAATTGTTGAATACTTTAAGTTAATCTATCGGATTATTCACAAAGTTGTAATCCAATCTAGAACTTTGGTCCCTAAACGGCAATGTTTTATTTCAGTTCAACATTTATTTTTGTAAACGATAAGTTCAGCCTTGTTTGAATTGAGAATGAAAATCGTCCTTATCAAGTATTCTACTTCGTATTTAATTTAAGGTGTTAGAACTCTTTTTTTTTCTTCGACAGAACCTCTGCCAAAACAATTTGTACCTAATAACACCAGTGGTAAGCGCTTCTGTCTTGTGATCTGAAGGGCATGGTGAGAGAAACATACTAATAAGAGACGTGACAACTTAGTCTTCCACTTAGTCCGCCCCTGTAGTCGACCTTAGGTAAGAGTCTAATTTTTTTAATACATTTTCGCCAATATTTTGACCTAGTCATATGGATCGTAGTCAACTGCCGTGGCGACCACTGGTGCTTTTCAACAGTTTCTCAAAAGGAAAAACATCAAAAACCGCATATTGTGAGTACCCGTTACATATTAAATGTATAAAATTTGCGATAATATTAGTCTAAAATCATTAGATTATTTAGTTACATTTAGCATCAGCACCATCCCTAACATTAAAGTGGCAATACATTCAAAACTCGGAAAATCAATTTTCTCGTCTACATTCCTTATAAATAAATCCAATACACTGGATCTCCAATATCCCGACCACAACACAGTAAGGCTTCGAAATAATTTAATTAACTGGAACAGAGCCATTTTATCTGCAATTAGAAGCTGAAAGACTCTACAGCAGTAGAGTCCGATTCTCTTTGAGTAGAGAGGGTCGAGGGTTCTAAATTGGCTGTTTTGTTCGGAATGGCTTACATTGTACTCGTAATATTCAGTTCATAAATTGCGAGTCATTCGTTATGGCACTAGTGGCCGTCAAGGTTATTTCCACTCGTTGCGGCATGTCGTTGCGATTTGTCGATGCGTCCTACCGCTATAACTTTTCGTTGCCACTTTTGCTTACGATTTATTGCTGCAACCTACTCTTGCTACTTTGCTTTCTCTATCTAATTCATCTGTAACAATTTATTCAATGTAATTTCGAGAGAATTGTATGAGGAGTTACGCCGTTCTACAAACTACAGTTGACTACACTGTAGAAGAAATAATATATCGCTTAAAAAGTAAAATTAGAAATCAAAACCGCAACAGCAACTTTTTTAAACTATTCAACTAACCCTCAAAAAGTTCATACCTTTGCACGATTCTCAATAAATTTCAATAAACATAGTTAGGAGAAATCACGTTTATAAATATACTGCTACTCTTTTAAACTAAAGTGTACCAACCCAAATAAGAACCAGAATCAAAACCGCTCAGAAAAGTAGCGCTTAATACTGCACTGCGCTTAACAAGACAGAAATAGGTAAAACTCAAATAGATCATTAAGAAACAGAACTTGCAGAAATAAGACACACAAAAATAGGCACGATTCCTAATAACATTGTGCTAGAGCGTGAATAAGTGCGATAAGCACTCAACGTGGACGCGTGGAGTATAATATAGAAATCAAAACCGCAATCAACGCGTGACACTAACAGAAGCCGCAGTCGCAAGTCGCAGCCGCAAGCCGTGAGCCGCGTTACTCAGCTCCCATTAAGAGACCTTGCTTAATCTTTGAAATGTTCGATGGAGTAATTATACGGCGAAATACTTTCTCTAATGAAGTTAAGAAGTCGCCGGAACAAGGCACGAGGGCGGCCATTCAAAGCGCTATTTGAGTATTGCGAGCTGGGAAAGGAACTTAAAGGACAAGAAATGTTATACGGATGCCTTATTGAATAAGTAATTAAATAAATTTTTGGTAAGTACAAAATTTTAAGGTACAATTTGGAATTCGACTGCAGTAGTACCACACTACGTGTTTTTTCTGTTCTAAAGCATTTTTTATCATGCTGTATTTTGGTCAAAAGAGTGTGCAAAAATTCACATATAAAGAACATCCTAACTTAGTCCTCAGATATAAAGCAACCAACACACGAGCGACCGCCCTCGGCAAACGTCGACATGAACTATCGCTCATATATGTATTCAGCTCAGTGTCGCTCAACTTAATAAAACATCCGAGATTCAATTCTCGTCAAATTATTTTTCAGTTGGTATGTATAGGTTAATAGTACGTTTACCCTGGCAAAATCGACTAAGAGCCAAACGAACAAAAGACAAATGACTTAAAGGGAATGAAAACCACACTACCATTAGCATATTTTATTCATATGTAAATAATGAGCCATCAAAGCAAAGCAAACAACTTGTGAGCTCACGATAAACATTTGAAACACGGTAACTGTCAAAGTGAATGGTAATAAGTGGGTAATGACGACTATTACTGTCACGGTTGCGACACAAGTCAAACTCACGTGAATATTATTTGATAGCTGCCACTGTACATTCGTGTTTGGCTTTATAGTTTTTACAGAACCCCAGATATTAGGGTAATTTGTATGAAGTATTAGCGAACGAGCATGCTGATTATCTGATGATTGGTGGTTACTGTCGCTCGTGGACATCCGTAATTAATACTGAATACGTTAGGTCTTGTCAAAAGTCAACTACTCTCGTTTCTATCCGAAGATTAAGTTATAATTCCTCGTGTAACAGTCTACATTACCACGCCTTAACAAATTCAGATAAGCACTCAACGCAACAAAACAACAAGTCAACAAAACAGAAATGTTCTGTTTTAAACTGTCCTAGCGTGACAGATCTTGAAATACTTGCCTGATCGAGAATTACACTCAAAACAGTCCGACTAGCTGACCAGATGTGAAAAAACGACAAAAAAAACAGTAAAATATATAAAGATAAAGATGAAATCAATTCGGAGCTATTAAGGTATCCTGAATGAGCCGTGAGCTTCCATTCGCTACCAATCCACAGTCTCGTATGTAAACTAGCCATTAGCGAGTGGCATGAATAATGTATGGTATAATGCGGCGGTTGTGTGATTTGACTGTTTGTCCGAGACGCGCGGTGATGAGCCAATTAGCCCAGAAGGTGAATTGTGATGAGGGATTGGTTGGACGTAATATGGCTTTATAGCTCACGATTTCATGCACTGTGTGCATACTGCTATAAGAATTCAATTTTCAAATGAAACCATTTTATATATCTATACATAATGACGTATATACGTTTTACTCCTACATCAGTTATAAGAAGGCTAGTAAAAGACTTAGATATCAAGGGTTACAGGCGACCAAAGAAAAATTTACCTACTGCAGTTACTAGGATTTTCAGCTAGAATGGTTATATATTTTTTTATATTTATCGCATCTATGTCAGCGAGCTGAGGGGAGTCCAAAACAAAATAAAAGTAATATTTTTTGTGAAAACATTTAGTTAACAATGCTTCCGGAAATCAAAATAGGTGCAAACAGGTGGCTCTACGCTACTATTATATCACAATACCTACTCTGATAGAAAATACTCTTTTGTAATCAAAATACTGATCGTTCATGTAAGTAAAAAATATTAATTGATCACTTAAATTAATTTAATAACCATATTATAATTGTAATATACTTTAAGTGGCAATTTACGTGAGCGAAGGAACGTTAAAGTTAATATATGATTTTAACTTGCATTTTTTTGCAAATATGCTTTTCGCTCGTAATACTCTACGACATGTGTTGTTCGTCGTGTTTGAAGTCGGACGTTGTCAAAAATCGACGGGTGACCCCAAGTGGCTGAATTTTAAGTACATTTCCATGGTCACTCTAGAAAAGAATCCAAGGAAGAACAGAACTCAAAATGTATATTAATTATGAAGTCGTCTGTTTCTTCGTGAATCGAACCCGGAGCGTTCCGCATACGACTGCTGGTCCATTTATAAATACTCCATCATCATTTATATTGAATTAAATACAACGGAACTGAATCAACATAATACCCATCCAATCAGACTGCTGTATCGGCAACGGTGCAATCAAAAACTTTACAACATAAAATATTTTACAAGCCGATACAAATTCAGTGTTAAAGCCGAATTACCAGCAAAGCGATCGGATTACACAGCAATCTACTTTGGCTGTGAATATTCGGTTTATCGCACGCTGTGCGCTCCCACGGACTCTTTACTTTGGGAGATTACCACACTTAAATCTACAGGTATGATTATAGATAAAAAATTCAAACTAATAAGTACTATACTGTAAATAACTTTGTTAATAATTTAGTCTTAAACAACTGTATGTTTGAAATAAAATAAATGCAAAATAAAACTCGCTAACTATAAATAAACTAAGTAATATGGTGATATAGGCAAATGTAAGGCAACATACTGGAGCTAGCCTTTTATTTCCCATGTAATAAACAGGATGGTTAAAAAAAAGTTTTACAAAGAACGAAAGAAGAACGAAAAACCCGCTGAGTTTCTTGCCGGATCTTCTCAGTTGAGGTCATCGTCCGATCCGGTGGTAGTATAGGAAAAAATATTGTAAATGACAATTTGTAAGTGCCCCCGTAGGCCTATACAAAATAAAGAC
>DWLI01003408.1:0-11878 GCA_018249915.1 Cecropterus dorantes dorantes
GAGGTTTTAGTGCGGTAAAAATCCCACATAACCTGGCGTCGCTCCCACGGCGTCAGGTAACTTTTGAAGGTTTCCCCCCGTAAATATAAAAAATAGTACACTAACAGTTTTATGGCCTGTATTAACACATAGAAAAATTTTTACCATCGAAACAACTGGCGGAGCCGCGCTAAAAACCAGTATTAAATAGTTTAAACGAATACTATCACATTTATGTCTGTCACATTTAAGTCATACACACATCACGCATTCCAGATGATTTAACAGAAAGAAAATTAAAATTGTACTCGTATTGTTATAATCAAATTAGCTTTGAGATACAAATTCTCGCGCTAGAAGCTAACTAAATATTTTACATGCGGGGGTTCAAATCAGAGAACACAATGGCCAATTCCATTCGCTTGCTATTATACTTTCATGTAGCAGCCGAAACCCAAAGTTTCAGGAATTGGTTATTGTTAAATCCTGGTATACATATTCATTGAACCTATTATACATTTAATTAGATTCGTTTTTAGATTAGTTTTTTAATTCTACACAAAAAATCTACGTGTGTTTTAAACGTATTGTTATTATTTATGCCCATGAGTTTTTATAGAGCCGAAAAATATTTTTTTCTTCATTTAAAAACAGATAAGAACTTTCTCTACATAAGTATTCCAAACTTAAGTCATTATGATAAGATTGCTCTGAAAACGAGTATATATTAAAATTTTTTACCACCAAAAATTCCCTATCAGAAAAAAATTAAGTGGTCGTTTTATAATCGCACATTGTTTTCTGATAATATATTTAATCATTTAACTTTGTATGTACAATTTGTATAATTTTAAACAACTACTCCAGAGCGTTACGTTGTTAAAAATGGAGTCCTCAATAGTATATTTTTTGTATTTTTTTATATGGAAGTAACATACAAGCATTCGGTCAACCTGATGGTAAGTGGCCACTGCCACCCATGGACATCTGTAATTAAACCCGGATAAGATTAATCGTAACTAAGGTTAACCACAGATGCATTGCCTCCCTCCGAGGACTAAGTTGGAACGCCTTGGATAAATATGCTGCTCACTGCTGTTATCAAACAGAAATAGGATTGGCGTTTTTTTCGGAGTCGAACCAAATAGAGTTCTATTATCAATGATGTTGATTTATTGTAGTATTTGAGTTAGTCCTTAACAATATAACATAGTATTGAACAAAATAAAAAATAATGGCGGCGGTGATCGAACAACAACCCACCTTCATCTCTGCCAAATTTTAGAGACACCTAATATGTACCTTAAACGTTCATCCAGCAGTCGTTTGATGTCCACTGCTGGACATAGGCAGCACTAAGGAGCGATTTAGCAACTAATGACCGTGCCTTTCGTACGTGTTATTAACCGCAGTGGCAGTAGACATTATATAGAAAGACGCTGCTGCCCATCTCCAGGATTTTGCCAGGATTTTAAAAGGCAACTAAAGCAGTTTCCTTCAAGAAATACACTACAAAGTAGGTGTTTTCAAGACACACGCACACATACAAACGCGACTACGGTAAGAGAAGAAGACACACACATACACATTAATGTAACTTTATATAACATTAACATTTTTGTTGAGTAAATGTAGTAAACATTTCAGCCTTAGCAATTGTACCATCCGGGGAATACAACAGTCTGCTTCATTCGCTTGCCATTACACTTTCATGCAACTGCCGACATTGCTTCTAGCTTCCGATAGCACCCAGCTAAGTAGACTACAATAATAAGGTACCTTTATCTTTGAACTTTCACATTTGTAGTTTCCTTTTATTTTTTAAAGCAAAGCTTTTTACATCGTCGTACTTTTAAAGGATCTATCTAAACTTGTAGTACTGAAAATTCAGAGTAACGTATAATTTCAACAGCATAGTTTTAGTTCAACAAATGTTTTAAAGCTAAATGCAATCGACTTATTTTAAAGCTGACATCTTTGTACGTAATATTTTTATAACTGTGAAATGTATCACAATTGAAATTTCGGTTTTTAAAAAAACCTAAAATTTTCAATCCATCTAATTATATGCATAATGCAATCGGAATAAATATACAGTATGTATGTAATATAGCTATAGGTACAATAGTACCTATAGCGATATTACATACCTACAATATGTACACGTACCTAAATGTGAAAAGAGACATAAATTACTGGCTGTAAACTCAAGGCAATATAAATCGTAAAAGACATTACCTATAATAGCTTACAACAAGACATATTGCTCAGTCTCAACCTAAAAACCCTATTAACCTGTTGAGATCGTCTATAGGGTTTCCTATCATTTTAATATATTACATGCATCTTCGCTACTAAAAACCAATTATATTTCCATTACCCCGATAGAAGCTAAGGCACGTATAGGATCAGATTATCGTAACGGAAACCCATGCGGGAAGCGCTGATCCGTTTACCGATGACGTAAATTATTACCCAGAACATGTGTTACTGGATGCGCTCTGAGCAATTCGTTTACATCGATACGTGTTCCCCACTGGTACTCCACACTTGTTTACGCGAGCTTTTTGCTCCTAAGAAAACACAGGTGAAGTATTTTGTCAATCATTACGGTGCGGAGTGCGCGGGTGAGCGCGGGCACTCAGCCGCAATCTGCGGCAGTCGAGCGCTGGCACCCGCTACGCCCGCCGTCCCTCGCGCGCTACGAACCCGCTACGAAACGGCGGACGCACATGGGTTACGTGCGAACACCGCTACGCTAAAAAGTGACACTTTTGTAACTTACACTTCACATGTCACACTCCAAAATATTTACACTAATTAACCCCAAACCCTCGCGTAAAGGAATAACCGCGCTAAAAAGTTTGTTTCAAAGTTAAATGGGATTTCACTTTCATGTGGCATTTCATAGTTTCTATTTTGTTCGGTTTAATTCGAACGAGGGTAAACAAAAGTTTTTTTCTAATTAGAGTTTTATTGTTGTTTTCTTTAAAACAAGTAAAATGTACAATAATATTGCCGTATATCGTTCACCACTGCAGCAGAGGGGCGGTATGGTTGAATATACCTTGGCCACTCCCAAAATTTATAAAGAGAGCCTAATCTGGAGACAACGTTATTAATTGATATAGTATAAATTACAGTCATATACTGTCAACAGTGTAGCGATATACCTATAGATATAGTAATTGAAAAATATGACAAGTCATGTCTTAATGTCGTTGAAGATTACAGATTATAGATCCATTATCCCGGAGCGTTATTTAATAACAGCTAATCAAATAATTCCAATTGGTTAGAAGGGGTGGCAGGCAAAACGTTTAGGGGTACCCTTATATATGGAATTCAGTTGAAATTAATTATCTCAAATTAAAATCGCATATGAAAACTTGTTCTTATGAATTATGTATTTTTTCTTATGTACGGATTTAACAAAATCTCATTAAAAGTAGAAAAGTAATAATTTTGCTATTCAAGCTTTAATGAGTAAAAATTCCCAAGTAAATACTAATTAATGATTCTGTGAAGTGACAGTAAACAATTGAACTAAACACAAATGTTATAATTATATATCGAAGGGCACATACGAGTATATATTTATAGAACATATTAATTAACCTCATCAAAGCTACAAACCTCTTTCCAATTCCAACCTTATAGTTGGAACCTGCTAAAATAGAATATATCACTAGCCCAACGCACCAAATGACAAACACCTAAACCAGATGCTTTTCAAGTACTAATTGAATTTTGATAACAAGTAGTTACAATAATATAATCTATCTTTTCAAACACTGTCGTGTTAACAATTTTATTGTTACTTTGAATCAAAAATAATAAAATCTTCACTGCTAAAATGGGGTATCATCACCGTCACATCTATTTCCACCCTGCAACAGGAGTATTAAATGCTGCTGACTTCTAGTATGGTAAACCCTAATAAATAGATAATGTGAAATCATGGCGTTCCTACATCTATTTAGGATGTACTACGGATGTTCATTAATAGCCTAATATTATTAGTCTTATTTTTATAAAATAAGAAATAAACATTTATATTTCTAATTTAATTAATTAAATATTTTTTTTCGATCTAATGTTAACGTAAATATAGCATGTTTTACTCTTAAACGCGTAAAACAAAATTCGAAGAATTTCTGCTTTACAGCAAAGTAAAATTTCTGTTATTATAAGCTCATTCATATCCATTTAAATATACTCGGAGCTCGCTATAAAAACCTCAGGCACGTCTTGTTAGCACTTGACACGTATTTTAAATTAATTTACTCATTAACGCTTCCCGCAAAATATTATCTCGGCGTGGAACACAATGAATTGTTCGTAAATCTTTTGGGAGAGCTTTATTTTCAAAAGAAACAATTTACACAGTGTGGTATGTTGATTTCTTTTTAGTTAAACGCAAACGAAATATGCTACGTAATAGTTAGTATTTCAATGTATGGTTAAAGGTCGTCTTTATTTAGGTACACTAATTATAAATGCTTACTTTGTTTATGGAATTTGCCGTTCGTATACTATGATGCAAATGTATATTAAATTATATTCTATTTCTATAAATGTACATATATTCTATTCTATCTGTGAACCCAAAATATATGACTATATATTAAATTATTTTGATGTAACTAAGATAAACAGCACAAGACAATGAACTAACGAAAATAAAACAAAACTTTGCAAAAAAAAACAATGTCTTTGAATGAAATGTTATAGCATAAAATGTACATTATTTTGTTATGTTTTATATACGGAAACGCTTATTCAGTTTTATGAATTATGGTCACGACAAAATTTCGATACCGGAGAGAAACTTTTAACAGGCGCTAATGATAGATCGATATAACTTTATTTTACTTACACTAATTTGAATTTTCAAATCTATTCATCTGTTTTCATACTTTATTTGTCATACAATGATAACTACATATAACACTAATCACACACTAGCCATACACATGTCCACGGGTACTTACTAGTACTTAAATGACAAACAAAGAAATTCAATCTAGGGAAAATGTCTCCGAATCAAATTACATGCTAAACCATGAACATACGGTCAGAGAGAGAACTAGAGCGGGTCACGTGTCGCTAGAGTAACGCGTGCGGTGTAGCGCGATGTGAGAGCGCGGTTAGAGCATGGCGGGGCCCGTGCGACACCTGTCCTACCACCACGAGCCGTCTGAGGCCAGCGCGAGCTCGGTGAGTATTTATTTGTAATGTGGGGAACCTCTTTAAATATATTTTGTAATCTGTTACTGGTCATGTTTATAATTGTTTCTTTTTAATATATAGACTGAGAAGTAAAATACATGAAGTTAAAAATTATCTTATATTAGACTTTGATAATAATTTGTGAGCAATAACAACGTGATATAATTCATATGCGTTTTAACCACACCCTAATTCGAAATGTCGTGAGTGAAATGATCAGACAAAACGTCGAATAGATAGAAAGCCGGACCAGTCTCATACTTTCATCTTAAAACATAATATGAAAGGTAAGGAAGACACACTAAGGACACCGAAACTCAGGCAACTCAATTCGATTTGGGTTTTTTTTATAGATATTAATGAGCGGCGGTTGCCACTTACCATTAGATAAACTGCAAACAAGTTTGCTTTTTCCGCAATACATATCCCAACTCTAATGTATCAGAGTGGTGGCGCGGCACGGGTAGTAAATGTTTATAAACAGCTTTTCAGCATCACCTACCCCTATGTACTCCTGCCCGTAACACCAGTTTTAGGCGGTGCTAAGTTCTGAGATATAGTATGGTGACACATTCCAACTCAATTTTTAGGGGTAGCAACCCGTTTGAGGAGGAACTATCTATATATTCAGGATAAAACTATCCTACTGAAAGTGCGTTGTATAAGATGTTGAAGTACAAGAATGACTACTTCCCATCAGGTAAAATATATCGAGTAATATTGGTTGCTCGCCAAGTTCATAAGAAAAAGAACAATAAATGTGGCTAATATCATGTTGTAAAAGTGGATGCAATGAAAAAAACTGTAAAAACTTTAAAAAAACTTAGTATAAAAGTCAGAAAAATCGTTCTTTTAAATAACTTGGCAGTTTAATGCTGTATGCGATGCGCTGTCTAGAATTGCCAACTTGGCGGAGTTTTGCACGGATTGTAGTCTTTATTACTGCAGGCAATTTGTGTTTTTATTTTATTTTTTAAGAAATTCTGCACAAGTCTGTGCGGGTACTCTAATATACTGTACACGTGTCAAAATTTTACGTGTTTTAAAAGATTTATAGAGGAATATTATCTAAAAATAGATTCATTTTAATATATAAGCTCTACTATACCTCTTACTAAGGGTACCCCCTTAATAAGAGTTTATTTGGTTTTTTTCAAAATACTCAGCGTGTACATTTTTGCCCAATTTGCCTGTAAAAGAGGTGAGAAACTGCTTATTATAACTTAATCGGTGCTTGTTATGAGGAAGTATAATAATTTTGTATTATGGGCACATGATACACGGTTTTTATTGTCTTTATTTGCCGATATTTCGACCCAGTTGCATGAATTGTGATCACGACAACAAGCGAACAAATTGTCATAAGCTTGTAATGCAAGCTCTAAATTTTAAAGTGCTAAATTTCGTCATCTTTGAGTGTATACCCATAATAAACAAAAGCATTTAGCTTTTGTTTATTCATCTTGGAGGCACTAGGCTTCTCCGAGTTCTAGGAATCTGAATCATCTATGGACACAAACGGAGCTGAGTACACAAACACATGTTCACCGTCCCTGTGAGACGTCAAAGAGGTTTATGTTCTTCACTGTTCAAAAGTGGTAGCAGGAAATAGGAATATTAAAATATTTCTTTATTCCATATGTCCCCATTTATGCAAGAATGATACCGAAATTACATAAACTAGTGTAGTCGTAAAGATTATAGACGTAATACGTAATACTAAAATTGAAATTAATAAAATAATCACTGTCCTATGAAGCAATATCAACCCGATATAGAGAATAGTTATAATCACATAAAAACAAAAACCGGCCAATTGCGAGTCAGACTCGCGGACAGGACTCGTGTAACGTACTATTAATTACGTACGTTAAATTAATTAATCATTAATCATAAAAAACGGCAATAAAAACCGTTTGTTGTATGGGAGTCCCCGTTAGTATGTATTTTATTTTAATGTAATTATTTATTTTTAAAATTATATAGAACTAAATATTCTATAAATATTCCAAGCGTCTGCCTGTTGCCGTTGTTAATATCAAGCAAAAAAATCATGTTTGTTTTATAGAAATAAAACAAATAAATAATTAGGGAGGGCCCTAAATTATTTATTTTAGTTTATTTGTTCATCGTGAAATATATCATCCGTGAAAACTTTAGCTATCACAATTCATGAGATACAGCCTCGTGACATACAGACGGATGAACAAACATCGAGGTCTTAGTAATAGCGTTCCGTTCTCACCGCATGAGTACGGAACCCCAAAAAGAGTTTTCGAGTTCGGTTCAAATGGTTTTATGCAAAAATTATTTTAAAATATGTAATATCATATAAAATGAGAAAATAAAATGTGATGACGTTTATACACATATTTCTGGAAAGTTATTTACCATATCCAGTTACGTAGCAACTTGATTCGCTCTGTTGATCGAGCCTACTATCACTTACGCGAGTTTTATATTCCCTTTCTATCGTACATTGTTTTATCCAGGAATTTATTTAATAGTCTGAATGTATACCTGACAACGAAGCATATTAAATATGCTTATTAAATATTAACGAAGCATATTAAATATGCTTCGCCTTCGTTTGCGCAACTATAACATTAGATTTTTATGTTAAAGTTGCGCTAATGAACGCATCTTTATCCCACACCAAACTAGTAGGAAAACTACCTGTAAATTTCCTGTTTTCCCAAGACAATCTTTGTTCATGTTTCCGACCAACACTCCAAAGTTCCTTGTTAGTTATGACTGAAAGTGATTGTTTTGAAAAAACGTCATAAACTCAACAATCAAGGTTTAAAGATGGTAGAACTCTTTGTGACTAATAACAACAGTGCTATGCGCTGTTAAGTTCTGGTCTGAAGGGTGTTGTAAGGGATACATATTTTTCCGAGGCATTCCATCCTAGTCCTCAGTGGTAGCAACACATCTGACGCTTAAGTAAGACTTTGATCTTACCTAGGATTGATTACAAATGTCCATCAGCGGCAGTAACCACTCAAGCCACAAAAAACAAACTCGTTTCAGGGGTACAGAGACGATGCTACTTCTTAACACTAAGCTGAAAGGCTTCATACTATTCTCTATCTCACTTTACCCATTAATCAAGAACCAAACAATACGAAAATTGTATTTTTATCAAATAAAATCTTTTAAGACCAACAATGTAAAGTTACTAATTAGTTAAGTAAATTAATAAACCTACAAAGGCTCAAACTTTAATAATAGATATTGTAATAAGATGTTCTTTCTCTAAAAACGATTATCTAATAAAGGTATCTATATTCTGGATTATTATTTATTACATATTTATTTTTGGATTAAATCTTGCACGTAGAGGTTTTTGAGGTGCGATTATACAAAGATATATGTAATCTAGATATTTGTAACCGACTTTCCAAAGGAAATCTTGTACTCAACTACATTTTTGTTTTTCTGTCCTTCGACTAAATGCCCCTTATATTTTTTGTATTCACCTGTGTATTTGCCTGTTTAAGTAAAGTTACAGAAAAGTGTTTTTTGAAAATATATACACGTAAATTAGTTACAATTTTCACATCAATTCTAATATTCATTAATACGCAGTGGAGTTTTTAAAGCCCTACCCGTATCACGACGACACATATGTATCGTTGTTTTGGTAATACGATACAGATCGCTTGTAGATAAATTTAATACGGGACCTATAATATTCATATTTTTGTCTCATCTGTTACATACAAACGTTTTATCTTTTTTCTTCAGTAGATATTAACGAGCTTTAGAGTAATCAATACAACATTAAATACCATTGTATATCCAAATCTAAAGTTAAAACCCGTGTTTTTAATCATTTATTTATCTTTATTTATGAAGTTGTAGCAATATAAATGTGTGGATCGGTCGCGTATATGTTAAAGTCAACCTCAGACAAACAATTGTCTGCCTCATAAACATTTTTGCGAAAAGTTTTCGTTCTTACCCTCTTCAAGTACGTAAACGTGAAATACGTAGTATAAATATTAAATGTACGTGAACAATGACTAAATTAAGTGACAAGATGTATTTCTATGCTATAGTTTAGAGCAACAATGTGCTTTGTTCTGGTTTAGAAGGGCGTGGTAAAGTACTGTTACCTAATGAAACGTTCTAACTTAATTAGACGTAGCGTCATGCATTTGTTATCGAGTTCAGGTAAAACTCCTGCTTCAGGAAAAAAAATCATGCTTTCCATATATACGAGTATACAATCAATCGTTCCACACGGGCGGTACCACTCTCACACCAATTTCTGCCTTATAAGAGTAATATTAAGCGTTTGTATGTCCTGCTTTGAAATAATTCGTTAAGGCAAAGAAAACAGCCTATATCTACGAAGCGTTCCACCCTTATACCATAAGATGGACTGCGTTTTCCTTTACTGCTACTTACTTATAACAAAGAATCCGTTTACTATAGTGATCAAATACCGCCTCTAAGTCTGAATACTAATCTGGTGTCTCGAGATCTACCTCATGACCTCCTGTATCTCGCGATTTCTTCTACTTTCATTCCTTATTTATCTGATCGAGTTACAGTATACGAATAAAAATTATTGACATGAAATTTGAAAACGTTATTTAATTAAAATACTAAATATTGTATCTCTTAATGCTAATCTTAAATTATTAATACTCCTTTGCAATATGGTAACACTAACACGCGATTATACTGAATATATGTATAAAAGCTTGTAAATGAGTCGACTTTGAAACTTATTGAAAAAAACTTATAAAATTATTACTGATACCTTCGTGTTCTCAACATACACTCGTAGTTTATGGCGTCGTATATATGGTTCCACTTCGGAAGTACCACCGCCACACTGTTTCTGCCTAATAACAGCAGTGTTATGCGCTGCTGAGTTCTGATCTGAAGTGTAAGGGAATCATACTTATCTGAGGTCTTCGATCATAATCCCCAGGGTTAACAACACATCTGTGACTAACCCCAGATAAGACTTATTTGGAGTTAATTACAGATATCCGTGGGCGACAGTGGCCACTTACCATCAGGTGAACTGCATGTTCTTTTGTTACTTGCATTGTATAAAAAAAGTTATTACATCAACAATACCCATATTGCGATATAAATTCCTTAATGCTAAGTACTTTTATCAACTCTCTATGGAACCTCTTTCACCAAAACTTTATTCAAAACACAAGAAGAATAACTTTCAACAATAAGATAATATCTGAAGCAACCAACTATGAGCATCCTATGCCTGCTACTGCAAACAAATACCTACTAATGTGCGTAATATCTCCATTTAACGATATGTATTATGTACGCCTAATTAACAAACAAAACCCTGCCTAAAATCCTTTTTTACGTAATGGCGTAATGTAATTTGTGTACAAAATACAATTTGTTGTATAAGTTATGAAAGTAAAGCGCTAATTTCGTCCTTATAAAATATTACGACCCTAATTTTTCCTGGGAACATGCAATTTGCGAGAGCGCTTTTTGTTTTTTCCTCCCTCACTTTTGTAGCGGAATTTTTAAAAAGCCTTAAATATTAATGGTTGCAACTTTTATTTATCACAAAGTTAATTAAAATTATTTTGGTACGCAAATATAAGAGTGCAACAGCAATTTGTAAACTATGAAGTAGTTGTTTTTTTATTTTATTTACCGTAAAATATCGTCCATGAAAGGGAACGCGACCTTCTTAAATTATTTACAACCGTTACCAACATGAATCATTACGGAATTCATGTAAGGTTAAGGCCAAAAATGGACTTAAATATTTCTATTGTTTTGTGTTTTTGAGGAAATTACGCTTTAAAATTACAAAGATAGATAATTTTGCCTTGTTAAACTGTCTTTATATCAGCTAATGTTACGTACAAAAAACTACTTATTACTCTACCCCAAATTATAAAAAGACAAATGAAGAAACTAAAAAGAAAATATGGTTCAATGAGTGAAACACGAGTATAAAAAATAATTTTATGAGTACCTTAATTTCAACCTACTTTACTTTTATACTTTTAAACCTTAAGGGACCATAACACAGTTTTTATTTACACTAGTGTTTGTGAGCATTCCTTGACGTGACCATTTCTTCGTGACGTTTTTATTATTATGTAAAGACCCGGTAAAATTAGAGTCAACTATATGCAGCTATATATAACCCACGGAAAAAGGCTATTTTATTATAAATAACAGATTTTTATCTTTTCATAATCCACAAACGAGATTAAAATTGCAATTATTTTAAGTGACAATTTTATTTACCCTCATTAATAAAGCGCCATTGCCACACAAATAAGATTTGAATATCATTAAACAAAAATGAGAGTTTCACGTAAGCCAAATTCCCTTTTTTGTTTTGCATTTAACGATTATAAAGGAATATATCGCGAAGAAACCTACATAAATGAGAAATTATGAACAAGGTTTCCATTTTAAATAAATCACAGATGCTTTGCTTCTCCAGAGGATTAGGGTGGTTGCCTAATATGAAAGTAAGCCGACAACCATACCTTTCCAGTGAAACGCAAGAACTGCTTCACGTTAGTTTACCAGGTGGTAGAACCAGTGTAGTAAGACCGGGGACGTATCACTGCCACACCTATTTCTAGCGTGAAGCATTTTTTGCGTTTCGTTGGAAGGGTGTGGTTGCCGGCACACTTTTACA
>DWLI01003409.1:0-11877 GCA_018249915.1 Cecropterus dorantes dorantes
GTTTAAAGAATTTATTTCTCATAAAGACTTACAGTCACTTGCATGAGAACAATATTTAATTAATAGCTAAATCTATTTATATTTGTAAACTATAAAAATCATGTAAATGTTAATGGAATTTAAATTGTTAAGAAGTCCTTAAATATTTTTAATTAGTTGCATTTATATTATCTGATATTTGAGCGGAGTAAGCAATATAATCATATTTTATAAGTGTCAATGTTGTTTTTAGTATAGTGACATTCAAGTGAAGAGTGTTAACAGCATTGTAATCTTATTTTCGTTTTGGAAGTTAAAAAATGTGCACTAATTACACTTGATGTTGAGTGATTCTTACAGCTTATTACTATGCTATTAGATTATTGTTAAATTGAATTAATAATAAACTAGAATGCAGCAGCACTACATACTGTTGTTCTAAGTTACGCGCATGGCCATTATCATTCATACTTCTACTATCATATCAGTTCTTCGTGAACAGTACATTTACTCGTGTACTAAAATAAATGCAACTGTTACGACGTGCGTGCCTTTTGTCGGAAGGCTACACGCTCGAGTTTCACCAATTAAAAAAACAGCCTTAAACTTATACCTAAATATTAACCTCTTCACCCCAACCTTAACCAAATTGTCAAGGCGGTAGAACTGTTTGTGTTTTGACTTCGGAATAACCACCATACCTATTTCTGCATACAACAGTAGTGTTATCCGCTGTTGTGAAATGGTTTAAAGGATGTGTTAAGAGAGAAATAATTATGCGACTTATTCCAACTTAGCCTTCAGGGTAGCAACGCATCTGTGGCTAACCTCAGGTAAGACTGATTATATCTGGGGTTGATTACACATGTACAGAGGCAGTAGCCACTTATAATCAGGTGTACCGCATGTTCGTTTCCTACTTCCATTACAAACATACAACTTATATTTAAAAATGAGATGACATGTGTCTATTTGTTACTCAATCACGCAAGAACAGCTGGTGTGATTTATATGAAATTTTATATAGATGTAGCTTATTTATCTGATCAATATATAGGCTAATTTTGATTCCGATATGTTGCACTATTTAAAGATGGCGTCTGTTTTAGTGACGTCACTACACCCTTTGGTTTCAGATGCATGCATGCATATTTCCAGTAAATAAGACACACAAAGCACGGATACTTCAGCTCTTTATAAAAAACGCTCTTATCACAGATGGCACCACGGCGCGATATCCCGCGAGCGCGCGGAGGCGTTGCTGTCGGGCTCGCCGGACGGCGTGTTCCTCGTGCGCGAGAGCACCAACTTCCCCGGCGACCACACGCTGTGCGTGCGCTACCGCGGCCGCGTCGAGCACTACCGGTACACCATGCCACACATGACAATACCTTAGCATACCACATAATAATAATAAACTCGTTTATTGCCTTAAAACATTAATTATGACAACCATTATAAGAAAAAAAAGAAAACTAACAGGAATACAATAATTAAATAGTAATAAGATTATAAAAATTGGAACAAAATAATATTACGTTTAAGGTAAAAGGAAATTACTCAGCTTATGCTGCCGTAAGATTTCAATTTCATGGATCGCTGTTTTTCAGTCATTCCCTTCTCCCTGAGGTTTTGTGAGGGAGTATGACGTTACACTGCGACTCATTGTATCATAACATACGGTAGTATGGCATGACATAGTGTGATCACCACACAACACCACTCCCATGCCACACCACATCATACCACATCACTGTCCCAAGTCACCTAGACATAATTAATTGCATGTACATCCCTAAGCTTCAGCTCAGTTCAGCTCGTTTAATTAGCTTATTTATTAGTTCATTTAAAGCTCATTTTTTACCAAAATTTATATTCATAAATTTAACTGCAGCTAAACTAGATAAACACATTCAATAGTTTCAATATATAGTTAAAGTCATTCAGTCTTTGATAAATTTTACAAGTACTGCGACTCAGTAATGCGGTATTAAATTACTAAATTAGTGAGTCATAAGCTATCTCATGTGCAATACAACTGCAGTTCATAGACTAGCATTTTTGTGATCTGAATATTTATACGCATTAAGTGTTAAATACACGTGTTTTGTAATATGAGTGTCAGTTTAGCTTATTGGACTTTATACTTATTACAATGCAAGATTATTAAGAGAACACTGACGAGTGTTGGAGTTTAGTTCATGGGTGATGCAACCCCAATCATTATGCAAGAGTTTTTATTAGCTCTAGTATGTACCTAATTAATATTTTGTATCGTATTGCTCGAGTAAGTAGACTATTGTATATTTACATTAATTGTAAAAGCAGTACAGTAATGGAAATAATCATACCAATATTTTACGGCTAAAATAATGGATCACGCAAAAACCTACGCAATCGTTTTGACCATGACTCTTTTTGTATAAATTCCAACTTATTTGTTAGAAGATACTTGAACCTATTAGCATTCTATTTGCGCAATCTGTTTCTAATTGATTATTATGCTTCATTACTCGTTTTACGTGTTAACTGAAATAAATGCGTCGAGACGGTTTTTTCCTCGCAGATAAATGAATGAAGAATGTTGATTTATATTAATGTGTACTTGCATACTATAAATATTATACTTGCATAATTGAGTTTCCTTGTTTAATAGTAAAGACATTAGTAATAAATTTAATATTTATTTTTATAGAGTGAAATGGGCGACGGCCCCTGACAGTCAAAACCAGCGCCTGACGATAGACGATGAAGAGTTTTTCGACAATATGACTGACCTAATACATGTAAGTGTATTAAATATATAAAAACCTTTAAATTTAAAAATTATTTGAAGTGAAATAAAATTTAAAATTATATCTTATTTCCACAGCATTATCTGATAGATGCTGATGGGTTATGCACGAAATTAGTTCGGTGCTTACCCAAAGCGTCACCCAACGGTGCCAACAATAATACAGTTATACAACCACCCTACTCACCAATGCCACAGGTAAGCAATATTTCGATTATAATTTAAAAGTTTATTCTAATGTTATTAAGTCGAATACTCTCTGGGGTTCTTTATAAAGTTCTGGGAGGTAAGCAAATGCTGACCAAAACTAAAAAATCTGAGCAGAAATTGCGGGTAGTATTAATTTAAGATTATGTTGTATTGTATACTAATTAGTGCTAATGTTTATTTTGGTAAAAAGAATAAGCTTATATTCATGTATAGGACTTTCATAAAAAGGTTAAATATAAGTAAACTTGTACTTCCACTTATACAATAATGACATAATCCAACACAATATTGCCACTTTATAAAACTATGTCAAAATTCTATCAGTGTGAGAAGATTCTTGGAGTATTGTATGACTTAATGTAGCATCAAAAATGTAGTATCAAAACGAGTCTTTAGTATTGAAATTTAATAATTAAATTGACGATTCCAGCAACCACCTCCTTACCCGCCTACACCGAGTGTCTCCAGCGCGTTGAGCTCGGGGCACTTTCAACACACGTACTCCACACAAATGTCCACGGATCAAACGGATAGTGCCATCCAATCTCAGAAGTTTGTTGACGCCCGTAAGTGTTAAAATCACCAGTATCTTTTTTTATCAGGCTGAAGTAGCAAATGAAAGAGCATGCAGTTCAACTTATGGTAAGAGATAACTACCTCCCATGGACATCTGTAAGTAACTTCATATGGGTTCTATCTGAAGTTAATCACAGGTGCGTTGCTGTTCCCGAAGACTTATATGATCGCCTCATGTATAAGTGAGCCGGTTACTACACCCTTATACCGAAACGCAAGAAATGCTTCACGCGAGAAATAGTACACCTATTTCTGATACTTCCATGGCCGATGATTTTAGCGGTGATACTTCCCTGGTCGAACTACACCTGTCTTTTCATCGTGTTTTTTCTTGAATAATTGGTATATTTATGCTGGTACAGTCCTATTTTTATTTATACACCATTGACGATGTATTCTAGAGAACGTCGTCCTACTGATTCCGTAGTCAACAGAGACTAGTAAAGATAAGACATAGTTCGATGAATTATTGTAATACAGTAGTACCTACAACAATACAGTACATATTTGTCTCTCCATTACAGGTTGGGTAATAAACGAGCGTGATCTTGAAATCCGTGAGAATATCGGAAAGGGCGAATTCGGCGACGTAATGCTGGGCATACTGAACGGTACACAGAAGGTGGCCGTCAAAATACTGAAGGATCGGGAAGCCGCCAGCAAATTTCGCGCTGAAGCAAGCGTCATGGCGTAAGTATTCATGGTGATGTTTTAAATGTACTCATGGGAAAGTAACCTAGTAATGTAGCCGGAAATCTTGCTGAAATCTACAAGATTTACATTTTGTTTATGACTTTGTGTTTGAAATATAAATCTTTAATTTTTTATTAAATTTATATAAATCTTTTAATTACTACTAATTTAATTTATTAGAAAATTATCGCATGCGTGTGGGACTGCCGTCGACATTTCTATAGTATTAAGACTTTTAGAAGTTGAGAGCAATAATGGATCTGATTGTCTTTCTTTATCTCTGATGTTGATTCTCTTTGTCTCTCTCCTTCTTTTACTTCTGATCTCTACTGTCTGAAACTTTAAAACAGAATGAAATCTTATATGCGATCTGATTAAAACCATCAATAGTTTAAACTCTAACATAATTAGGTATGAAACTATCTTGGTTTCTGTTCGCAGGTCATTAAAGCACGAGAACCTGGTGCGGCTGCTGGGCTGCGTGGTGTTCAGCTCGAACGGCAGCACGTGCATCGTGACGGAGCACTGCGCGCAGGGCTCGCTGCTGGACTACCTGCGTAGCCGCGGACGACACTACGTCACGCAGCTGAATCAGATCAACTTTGCATAGTGAGCGCTTTTACATTTAAATCAGTTGCTGAGGTATTCAGCTCGTACGGTAACTTGTGTATCTGACGTGTGTTAGCTATGGACGACACTAAGTCAGGTAGCTTAATTAGATCAAATTTGCTTAGTGAGTATTGCAACAAGTAAAATTCCAAGTGCTCTTTATCGTGTTTGTTTGTTCGTTTATTTCTTTGTTTATTTGTAACGATTTATTTTGAAAACGATATATTGATCATGACGAAACTTACGTAAAAATAAATTTGTACAAATTAAGAACCTAAATGAAATTATGAACCTAAATAGAAATTGCATAAAATCGATAATTGACAGTTACCAAAAGGATTTAAAAAATATATTATATAAACAAGTCGCTCATAAGGTATAACAATAACGTAAATATATTAGTAATATAAATGCATTTACGTCGGAATTGTAGCCAATGAACAAAGTATAAAAGTCCACTTTTTGTCCGTTCCCATAGCGACACGTGCTAAGGCACGGAGTTCCTCAGGCATCAGCGTAAAAAAATATCTACAGAAAATCTAAAACATGTATTTTATACAACAAGTATGAAAATTTTCTTATTGTCTGTACCCATAGCGACGCATGTTGCGGTATGGAATACTTAGAACGCCAGCGCGTCGTGCACCGCGACCTCGCGGCGCGCAACGTGCTGATCTCGGCGGAGGGCGCGGCCAAGGTGGCGGACTTCGGGCTCGCGCGCTCCGACGCCGCGCCCGACGACCCCGCGGACGCGCTCCGCGTGCAAGCCAAGCTGCCGATCAAGTGGACTGCGCCCGAAGCGCTCAAGTACAATGTTAGTACTTGGATTTTTATCGCAATAGAGTATGACCAGAGCCAGCCCTATCATAAGGCGAATGGAGCAGCCGTTCCAGGCGCCTAGTCCTAGAGGGTGCCTCCAGCACGTTTTTAAGGGCGGCAAAATTTGATATATATGTTTATTAATATTTGAAACTGTTTACGTCCTCGAATGACGTATTTAAATTGTGGTAGTATATTTATCTATGACAGCATGACACTAAAACAGCTGTCTACGATTATAGTTGGATTCAGTCTATTTTTAAACTTGCCTCAGGCCGATATTAGTGTCATACTAGAAAAATATTTTAAAAAGAGATTGTTCATGTCAGTGTCATGTTCGTCGTAGAAAAAAGCCACTAATTTAAGTTATGATAGATAGTACTGCTATATATATCAAATAAAAATATGATATTTTTATTTGATATATATGTAGCATTTTTTGTTCAATATGCTTCAGTCATACTTCTATAAAATGCTATTCAACACTAATTGAATATTTTCCTTTCAGAAATTTTCGAATAAGTCTGACATGTGGAGCTTCGGTATTCTTCTTTGGGAGATCTATTCATTTGGGAGAGTGCCATACCCAAGAATCGTAAGTTCCTATGTTAATTTTATTTCAATTATTCCATTATAAATTATTTGTATACATAGTTATATCGAAACCTATAAAAATATCCTCATATTATGGGTACCATAAGAACACTAATACTACTAAAGATAGTTAAAGTTGGTTAAAAGGTCGCCTCATATTGAATATGTTTACACATATTATATTACTTGTTCAATTAAAGAGGCGTGGTACTTGTTAGAATATTTAATTAGTACCGAGTCACTCTACAATTTATGTAACTTAATCCGTTCAGCCGCTGGCGGAGGTGGTGCGTCACGTGGAGCGCGGTTACCGCATGGAGGCGCCGGAGGGCTGCCCGGCCGGCCCGTACGACGTGATGCGCGCGGCGTGGCACGCGGACCCCGGCCAGCGGCCCACGTTCGCGCACACGCGCCGCACGCTGGCCGCCATCCGCGAGGCGGCGCTGCGGGACGCGCCCGCCGTGCAACCGCACCCGCCGCTACCGACGCACCAACCGCACCAGGTAACACTTCTACCTCCATTTTTGTCTGACTATGTCAGATGGAGGGTGATGTTTTTCGATGTTTTTTGTATGTATGTTTGTATGTATGTATGCATGCCCATTTCTTTGGCTACGCCCTACAGTCCAAACACCTTGATGGAATGTGACGTATGATATATCATTAGAATAATCTCAGTTTGAAAAGTGACATGGGTTATATTATTTTATAAAAGTGCTCTTGGAAATAAAGTAAAGGGAGGGAGGGAGGGGGGAGAAAGGAACTTCTACTTTTACTTGTAATGTAATTTTTTTACGTTTCGTCATATTAACATATTGTGTCCCTACTACCTTCTTTAGCTACCATAATCGAGAATCGTTCTCAGGAAAGAAGTTGAGTGTCTCAACAAAGTGAAGCTACTCAGGAAAAAATAGCTTGATGGTAATAAGTGTTAAAAAATGTACGAAGGATCCCAGACTAATACTTTTGTAGCAACTTTGCATACACTTTAATGAGGTACATGTGTAAAAAATAAGAAAAAAATATTTCGAAATATGTTTTCTTCAATAAATAATATATTATGAGTAGTCATTAATGAGCAAGGATCCTTTATAGACACACGTTTAATTAGGTTTAACTTCTCCAATTAAAAAATTTAGTTAACTATTTATTATATTTACTATAACTTACAATTTTATTTTGTTTCAGTGAAACCTACGAGATGTAGAGGATACATACTAATATTTTATAACGGTTAGCAGCCGCTGTGCAGATGCAAGATGTATTTTATATAAAAATTATTTGATTTCAATGTAAGTACTAAATTATTTTGATAAAGTTTAAAGACACTCACTCGCTTAAGAAATAACCATAGTTTATTATTATATTATATTCTATAAAATTTGTGTGTAATAAGTAAAAAATATCTCATTATTGTATATAAAAGTGTCATTATAGGACTTTTAGTAAATGCATTTTAATTGTTAAAGCCGATTAAATACAAACTTATATCCAGATAGTGATAGATATATACCTCACATTCAAAGCATTCGGATGTTGAAGTGAGGTAAAACATTATATTCAAAAATTAATAAAGTCAATCAACATAATATAAATAATACAATATATTAATTAAGATTTATTTTAGCACAATTTTCAAGCACAATACTGATAAATATTACTTCAGAATATTTTAATGTTTTTACTAAAAGGCCTATGTAATAAAAACCTATAACTAATCGATTGTCCTGGAATTTTCTTGTAGGATTCCCCTCTTGTGACTACCGTAAGTCGGTACTATGGTACTGTCTAGTCAAAATAATTTTTGTAGTGTTGTTTGTATCATAATATTTTCCCATTTATTTAAATCTTAATGGTGACTGAAATATGTTTTAACATAATAAAATCTTTTAGAGAAATAGAGGATTTTAGAGACCTTTTAATCTGTTATCAACCTTATCTACATTATATTAATTTTCGTAGATTTAAAAGTCTTGATGGAAACTATATTAAATGATTTTGTATTACTAATGTATTTTGGTATATGATCGATTATATAAAGTTTTCATTCCTGTATGATATTAGCAGTAAAGTCTGATCTATATAAACTTTCTGTGCATTTTTAGCTAATCAGCATTATACTTGTGATAGATTTGTATCTGCACTTTATGTTGTAGAATAAGGCGTGCTTAGTCATAAAAACGAGTTGCATTCGCCAACTTTCAGGTTGTGTGCTAAAAGTTAGTAAGTAGCCATTTGTTCATTGTGCGAAGTATTAAATTTTAAATAAATAAATGTAATTAATGTTGGTCTACGAATTTGTATTAATGGATTGTTTGTCATGACAAATAAATGTCGAAAACTTATGAATCTCACTTAAAAGGAGTGTGATAAATTTAAGCAAATTTAAAAATTCCATTCTATAAGGGCTAGTTATCTTATATGCTTGATTTTGAAAAAATATATGAGAAAAATTAAAATATACTAAATTATAATATATATGTATGTAAATAGATTTTTCTCTGCAGTAACGTAGGCATAGTATTAACTTTTATTGCGATACCAAGCATACAAGAAAACATTGTCTATTAATTTTATTATTTTTAAGAGTTGTGGTATAAAGGCTATTTGACAGGGGTGTCCATTCGTTTAATATCCTTATGCAATATTAGGAATAAGTGTTATATTGTTTTTATAAACAATTTATTTATTAACTTCTTAATATTGGTTAGGCTAATGATCTACCGAACCGAATACGGTCTATTAGCGGGTTATTCTGTATAATATGTTATTCTTTAGCTTATTATAAATATAGCAAGATTCTCGCACATATTTTTGACATTTTATGGCTTCTTTTCATATTTTAAACGCAACAAAGCTAGTTTACTGATAATATCCCAAGTATAAACTGTGTAGATGCATTTTAATGTTGCATTTCAATATACTTTTTGTTAAAATATACGTCGCACTTTTTCTAGGATCTTAAACACGCAATCCACGTACAAATAGTGTTTATTTTGACAGCCACTGTTACTATTTTATATTATAGAATAATGTTAGGGTATATATCATGTACACAAACATCTATCTTCATCCACTATATTTATGTATAACCTGTATTATATCACCTGTTCTGAGTCCGAGCCACAACATATTGAAATTTTCTTATGAATTATAAATAGTATGTACTGTAGATTAGTAGGTATATTATGTCTAATCACTAACTAAAAGTGAATAACAAATACAAACTCGCTAATGGACCCGGCTCTATGTGTGAGTTGTTTGTTCTACCAAAGTATAATTTCAAAAGTTATGATTTATTATTAACTGCATTAGTCTTCCTTTTTTATCATACTATTTTCTTTTTATGTCTCTAAAACACAATCCCTACAACTGTATACTAGTCTAAAGGTTTGTTTTATTTAGAGTAACCCAACGAAATAGAAGATTTTGCAGCTGTATGATAAATAAATGTTCATAAGTGTTTTAATGGTCAAAAAATAATCTCTTTTTGTTGTTTAATATTGTACTTTTCACGTTGTAAATACATGTAATACTAAGTGACAAAGTGTATTATAAGAAATATAAATCAATGAGTGGTTTTATTTATGGATAGTTTGATCGGAGTTGCAGCAGCAAGTGCTACCACCTAAACAGGAAGAACTATTGCATGTATCCAGAGATCTATTCGATCTTCCAATATTTTTATTTTGTCTCTTCTTGAACCACATGCTCGTTGCTATGTCAGTTTGACTTTTACATCCTTTCTTTCCAGTACAACTAGTTGCTTGATCTGCATATGTGGTGACCGCCTTGTCTGATGTATTTACTATAGATTTGGAGTGACAGACACAACACACATTTTTGTTCTTTTTCGTTACATTATTATCACTGCGATTTTTTTTTCTATTACAGCAACAGATTGACGATTTTGCTTCGTCAACTAACATGGGTGTTTCTGTAGATTGTCCTGCCTTATTATCACTCTGTACACTGCAGTAACAGGGTCTACTGCAAATCGTTTCATAATGAAGTATTGTTTTTTCCTGCTTAGGTATTTCTACTTGAACACCTGCGCAGTTATTTGATATCCAGGCGCTTCGTAAATGGGGATAAAAGTAGTGCAGTTCCGTTGTTGATGTGCAGCTATCATTATGAAACTGAATAAAATTGAGAAATTCCAAATCAGATATTGTTCAAAAAAATCGGAAATGTCATTGTCATGTCATTTTATCTAAAACTATACGTAGGTTAATATACCTTTTGGATATAACCACACTCTGAATTACCGTTAGCATAAGCTGTTGCATGCGAATTTCCGTAAAGGTGCGGTCCTGACGAAAAGGACTCTACTGTCGGAAACCTGCATAAAAATAAGGCGCTCGTAAAGAGGTAATGCATAAGTAAAGAAAAACAGATGAATGTGTAAAGGAGACTACAAATAGCAACGCCTAGTGTAGCAACAAGTGAAACGCTTTCTATCCTTATCGATTACAATTTCGTAAATAAAATCTTATGCTCATTATTTTTTTTTATTTAAATATGTTTTGTAAGTATCAAGCTATATATTTTCGGAATAAGCTTATTAATATATTTTTAAGTAACCATTTTTATAATTACTCTACGATCAGTATAAACTTAGTCATGATAAAGAGATCAGGAGTAATACACATACATATGTAGATACATACTTCAATAACATACAAATAAACTACTATAAAATAGATATTTGAATAAGAAAAATGTTATTTAGTAAATAAGAAGTATATTACGCACGGATTTATTATACTTCTCACAAACCAAGCTGTATTGTTGTAATTTGACCAAACTGGTACACTATTGTGAATGGTAGGGTTCACGTTATAGGGTATCCACTGATCACGTCTATTCGCTGGCACAAAGTAGCATTGCACTCTACCATCTGGTAATGTCATTGATATCACATCACCTTCTCCTATAACTTCCGGATATGGTGACTCTACAAGTATTTATGAGATACGTAAATGAGAGATTAGTAAATGGCTGAACCGATTTTATTAAACATGTCTATGTCTAAGAACCATCTTCGGTAAACATGTTTTCTAAAAAGTTGCAACCAAATTGGTTCTACCGATGATAAATGGATTAGGCTCCGTAACTCAGTGAGGTCTTAATAGTTTAAAGGGTTTTTCAATGGTGTAGTTGATGTATGGCTTAGTTGTCATAGCTTAACCAATTCGCAACTGAAA
This sequence comes from Cecropterus dorantes dorantes, assembly GCA_018249915.1. NCBI lineage: Eukaryota > Metazoa > Arthropoda > Insecta > Lepidoptera > Hesperiidae > Cecropterus > Cecropterus dorantes. The sequence goes on from DWLI01003409.1 coordinate 11,482, forward strand.
GCTTAGATCTTAAAATTAGATATGATTCTGAATTCCGGACGGAGCCACTCCTTCTAAATGAGAATTAGGTTGACCCAAAGAAACTTCGCATAAGCTTTGCTTCAGAACAACCTTCACGATAGAGCAAATTGCGCTGCGTTTGACAAAAGGGCTGAGTAGGTAGCGTATTTAGCATTTAAACTTGATTCTGTAGCGTAGCAATGTATTTCTGGATTTCAAATTATACATGATATTTCAGGTGTGTTGAAAAAATATATCTACATGAAATTTAAAAAATAATCATCTCTTACGTATCTGGTAAGGATATTGACATTGTGCATTGTTCTGAATTCCCGTGTACCAATATGGTTGATTACAATGCATATTGAATATGTTTAGCTGGATCTGTATTTCTCC
>DWLI01003410.1:0-11875 GCA_018249915.1 Cecropterus dorantes dorantes
GAGGTATATCAACACCTATTTCTAGCGTGCAGCAGTTCTTGCGTTTCGGTGAAAAGGTGATTTTGCCAGCTCTCTTGTATAAAAGACGATCATCTTAGTCCTCGGCAGTAGCAACACATAATGTGATCGTCTCGAGGTAAAACCCCTGTTCTATACGAAGTTGCTGACAGATGTCCAGGGACAGCAGTAACCACCTGCCATCAGGTGGACCGCATGCTCATTTGCTACTTCCAACCGATAAAAAAAAATATACTCTGTTTTAAAATAATGAGGAAAAAGCGCTACATCTTTTTTTGTTAAAAACTATAAATATATCGTCTTCTTCAATTTAAATACTCTTGAATAACCGATTATTTCCCACGTTAAAATCGATTCACTGTTCTCACGAAGTAAAGTACAGAAAGATAAAAAGTTAAATTATTTATTTCAAAAACATTTATTCAGCCTCCTATGCAATCAAGTGTTCCAAACTCTTTATGTAAATTATTTGAAATTTCGCACAGAAATAACAATATTTATTTGTAGATGACCGGATTTTATCACGCAAAAGCGTTCAATTCAAACTAAAATAAGGAGACCTTTCTATTCAATGACCTTTACGACGCTTTTCAGCACAAAGACGTCACTGGAAGGCATTCCGTTCCAACGGCAATGGATTAGTATGCTCCACGATGCGTAATACTTCAGAACAGAAATAGCTTTGCAATTTCATTGCAATCTGAAGTTAATTAATTAGTCAATTACTTGCGCATTCTCGTTCTGAGAGTCCAGATTTAATTCCAATACTGTTACTTTTGTAATTTACGTGCGTATTAGAAAGCTAACCTGCAATCTTAAGAGGAATCAACGAAGTTCTCAAAAGTATGTAAACTCTACCAATCTGACTAGCGGGTCCGGTAAGATTATAAGTCAAAGATAGTCCCATCTTTGACTTATAATCTTTGCTTTAGAGAGTTTTTAGTTAGAATAAATTGGTTTGTATCTAGAATTGTTACAAATACGAGTAGCAGTAGTGGTTTTATAACCTAACCCGAATAGAATAGACGTTCTACATTTTGTCGCTCACAAATCCAGTCCTATCCACTGAACTATGTTAGATCGCTATAAGTCTGTTCGTCTGGGTTACGTTACGTTAACACCCTATTATATTTTTTCTATTTTTACTTTTCTGTACTGTATTCCTTATACAATACCAAAATATACCTTGAAGCCCCCGCTATCAAAACACGGACCTTTAAAATGAAATTTTGTTTTTATGGATTTTTTTCCAAAAATGTCTTTAATTCTTTCTTCTAGTCAAAGATGTAATATTCGAATATGAACAGCGAAAGCACCGAGACAGAATTTCAAAATTGACATCTACACAATACGCATTGTAACCACAGTACATGTAAACAATAGAAATAATGGGGTGGCCACGCTATTCGTTAAGGAGCCTGAATTCACAAAGATTCTTATCTATGTACGTCTGATGAGTAATTATCGTCACCGACTTCATCGTCTGTTTGATAAATAAATATGAGGCGCCATTTAATTACTGCTAATTCCTAAAACTATGTAGGTAATTAAGAATGGAGTGTTTAATAGGGAGAATTAAAAGTTGATATCAATATTGTGAATTGATTCTGAAAACACACAGTGCCCTTAATTCTGCTTTATAACAACGATGTTAAAAGGTACTGTGTTCTGATTTAAAGAGGATGGTATGGGACACATGCCTATATATTAACAGCCTATCCAATTTAGTCTTTAGGGTAACAAGTAACAAAATCTCTCTGGCTCACAGCAAGTATCTTATAATCCAATCCTGAGGTTCATTGTAGACATCACTTACTTTACCATCAGGTAAACTGCATTCTTTTTGCCTTAAAAATATGGATTTATTATTTTGTACCAGATTTTGGTCGAAATTAAATCAGAAACAAACCTTACTAACATATATTAGATCATTATATGCCTTGATAAAATTTAGACTTACATAAAAAAATTAACAGCAGGTATAATATAGCACTGATCAACGGACAACGCTGCAAGACATCTTTAAACAAGCTTATCAGTCGGAACATGAATTTCAGATTCCTAGTTAGATAACACTAGATAAAACTAGTTCTATAGATATGACTTCCAAAGTAGGGTATCTGCAACAATTGTTCACGGTCTTTTGTAATAATAATAATAATAATTACAAGGATATTTTAAACGTGCGTGTCACTTCACACGTAGCGGAACGAGTAATAATTAGTTTAATCCGCAGTTTCTAATGACGTGTTATGACGTAAAGAATGTTACTTCAAGGAAAATGTATGAAGTAATATTCAACTAATGCTGCTCACTATTTAAATTTGTGCTAAAAGCGTACTCATTAGGGAAATAGACTGCTGTAAACCCGAACTAAGAGGTCCTGTGCTCTTAGCAGTATAAGAGCACAGGACCTCTTAGTACGGGTTTATTATGTTTCATTAAAACAATTGCCAAATACAAGGTATATCCGAAAACGAAAACGTAAATGTGCAATGTCGTTTCAATACACTAAAATCAAAGAAAAAAATATCTTTTGAAGTAAGGTAAAAACTCGTACTAAGGGCAATAAGCGTAACGGTATTAAATACAAAAAATACTGTAATTCAGTAACAACGAATATGATATTGTTGTTTAACAAATACCTGTTGACCATCGCACAAATTGGTTAATTAATTAAATTGGTCAAGTTTTCATTGTAATGGGAACAACGTACGGCCTCCTCCTAATGTTCGGTGGTTATTATTGGGTTTGGATATATGTTACCAACCGCAAAAGGCTAGGAGACTTACGTGAAACTAAAGTTCTGCGGCTCGTAAATATTAAATTGGTATGTACGAGGTTAATTACGCACACTTCAAACTGGATCATATGAGTTTAGATTAAGAAAAACATTGCCATTTTGATAATAAATCATTTATTTCTTGAATTATTGTTTTTGTTAGTACTGTTACCGGTTGATAAGGCGAACATAATGTATTTTAATGTGATTGTAACCTTTTTTAACAGGTGTTTTTAATACGTATTGTATAATAGCAGAAGGTTTATTTTATTCGCCTTTTACTAGTAAAAACTAGATCTACTAATTAGTAGTTGTTTGACGTTGATATGTCAGTGATGGTATATGGGACATATTGGTGTAAACTATCATATTTTTTTATTATATTGAAGTAGCAAACGAGCATGCATTCCACCTGATGGTAAGTGGTCACTACTGCCCATGTACATCTGTAAGCAACTTTCTACGGAGCGAGGGAATTTTTCTGAAGTCAATCGCAGATGCGTTTGCTACTCCCGAGGACTAATATGGTCGCCCCAAATAAAAAGTGAGCCATTTCGCGTGTTATTAGTGCATTAGTGAAGCTTGGCAAATCAAAAACACAGAATCATACTACTTTAAAAAAACATCTTGTAACGATACAATCAGACTATCCCATTTTACTATGTAATAGGAAACGTCATGCTACTGGGTCGAAATATCGGCAGTAAAGAGTAGTAGCAAGTAATGTTTTAATGATGGTAGAACTGTTTGTGGTTCAACGTTTCGACCCCACCGCCACATTTAATTCTGCCTCATAACAGCAGTATTATGCGCTGTTGTGTTCTGGTCTCTGAAGGGTAAGGGAAACATACTTATCCAAGGCATTCCAACTTAGTACTCAGGGGAAGCATTTGTGGCTAATCTCAAGTAATATTCTGATCTTATTTGGGATTGATTACAAATGTCCATGGGCAGCAATGGCCACTTATCATCAGGTGGACTGCACCTTTGCTTCTTCCATATTATAAAATAGAAAGACAATTTAGCTTATCGTGACTAGCCGTTATATTGAATCGTATCAATTCCTCGATAATATTAGTCTATACAGACTATCCCAAACCACAACAGAACGTGGTGATAGCGACCGCGCGATGTCCACTTAGCACGCTTGGGCCGACAGAATCAATGTCGCGTCTCGATCCGGTTAGAACCGGTAACTGTTATCGCAGAACCTTCTGGCACGAACGGCGTACATTCAATCAATTAATGTTAGAACAACTGCCGAGTTCTGGTTATGCGTCTTGTTAGGCGCGGGTCAATTTTTGACACAGAACCTTCTCGCGTAACTGCGTTGAGTTTAATCTATATGGAGGTCTGTATGCTATGGCCACAGACTTCGATATAATTTTTCGTTATATTCAACATTTTTGTAAGTAATAGCAAACTTGTCCCAAAACGCTTTCGCACTTATTGATTTCTAAAGCTTATTTCGCGACATGCGAAAGTATGTTTTGTTATCAAACTGATACGATGGGCATAACATGTACGGAATATAGTAGATTAATTTAATAAATACTTTAAAATATATTTTACACCCATTATTGTTCATCCAGAAACAATGAACACACACAATATATACAAACCTATCCAGATGTAGCCTATAGATCCGCGGCTTCTGTTTAGCAAGCCTACCGTCGATCTCTGTCGTAATTGGAACCTTATATGCATAATTTACTATCGTACATCTATATTAAAAAGTATCGTCAAAGTATACATGGTAAAAATACAAAATAAACGTCACAAAATCACATTACTAAATGACATGTTGTGCTGAAAATAACGCGAAATACGCAAAATGCACTACTGTGCTGTCGGAATCTAAAGTGCGCCAAAAATACAAATACGACAAATGAAGATTGACTAACTAGCGCATGAACGTAAAATTACTCTACAATATAAAAATAGAAATGTGTTTTATAATGCAAAGTCGTTATTATTATACTTAAAAGTAAAAAAATCGACTTCTGGCTAACTCCTTTTGAAGGTGTGCATGTTAACTCTACCATCTATACGAGTCTTGCACTTGGAAAGTTTTATTTAAAATAACGACTCGTTCTCGATAGCTTTTGATTTACGCGATAGTTTCTCGGTGATGTTCAGTGAGAAGTATTGTATGTACAAAATACCGATCGACAAATTTAGAAATGACACGGAACAGAAAGTTCCCTAACTGTAATACGTTGATGATTAATATCATTTAAAAGATTAATTATTTTTTTGTAATTATCTACCATTTATGAATGCCTTATATATTGAAGATTGTTTTAGAAAGGTAGCTGCAACATTAACGAATTCCGAACTTCTTATTCTTATGCAAATAAAATAAAGAAAACCGATATATTCTTTAACTCATAAACAAGAAAAGCTAGTAATAGGATGCACCTAATCCCATTACCACGGAAGCCGTATTATTATGTGTACTGAATGCATTACATGTGAGGATGTTGCGAAGTGGGGTGTGGCCTTTTATGCTACTTAACGTTAACTATACATTTACCTACACGTAACATTTACTAGTTGTATTATGTATGTTGGCTTTCAGAGTTCAGTGGCATTTAGGTGTTTATGGCATAAAACGATTAATACTTGAATTTGTATAAATTCAAATTTAAATCTAAATATTTTAATCAAATTGGACTATTTAAGATATTTGGTAAATGTGCAAGGAAAAATTAATATTTTCCCAATTTTTTTCTGCATAATTATCACACTTTAATGAAGCTTCTAGAACTACTTAAATAATAACTTGTTTGATAAAAACACTTTTTCATGTTTTAACGTTATTTTTACATAACGTATTGACTGTCGGTTTCAGAAGACAGTCAAAAAGTGCTGAAACTAGTTTCAGCAAGAACAAAAACTTCTCCCAGGTGAAATTTATCATATTTTTTTATAGTTAATTTATTTACAGAACACAACAAGAATGATCTATTTTAACATGTCACGGTTACTTACGATATGCACATTTTGAATTTCTTTTTGCCGACATTTCGACCCAGATACATGGATAGTGGTCACATAGTGGAAATTCAAAAACCGCATATTTGAGTACTGATAACATATAAAAATATATCTATTTCGCGGAAATATTAGTCTAAAAGAAAGAATCGGCCGAAAATATGCCATAAAAAAGAAATAGGCTGGGGAGCTACAATCGAACAAAGAGCTGTACCGCTTTAAATTAAAACAATATGAATAAACAATTCATTGTTACACTTAAAACCTGTGTATCACTTGACTAACGGAAATTTCCAATCTAGTTATCAATACGTTTTGGTCAAATTACATATTGTAATTTTGTATAAGTGACAGGCATTTTATCATAGATAACCATTATCTTGTACAAATGTTTATCCCTACTTTTAATTTAACGCACTAAAAGCTACGTAAATCATTAAAGATAAGTGAATTCTTAATTGAGTCATTGATTCCGAGGAATGAAAATATTTACAACAAATATTAATGACCTTATCTGGAGATAAAGAAAATTGAATCAGCTCTTTCGAGTTTTTCGCTATAGAACTATCTAGTAAATGACAGCTTAATAATGACAAACGTAGATACTTGCAAAATTGACCTTTTAGAAGACTTCGTATGTCTTTGATTTTGATAAGGACATGAGGATTTGTTAACAAACCCTCACCAAGATATTTCACTGAATTGTTAAATTGAATCATAAGTTCCAATACATTAATGACTTCAAAAAACAGTTGGGTATAAACTATACTCTTATACAGGCTTGTGCTCCTCATTATTCACAAGTGGTTTAACAGGAGTATAGTTTTGCTGTTGCATGTCGTGTGTTATACAAGATCGCAAGCTTAAATACATAAAGTTTAGGAAGATTTGAGACGTAGTTTAGTATTCAATCTCAATTCTATTATGCAACCTTAACCCAATGTAGAGAATAACTCTCCCTACCGAGATACAAAATGAAACAGTGTAAATAGAATATCTTGTGGATTCATTAAAAAAATACATACACTATCATAGTAAGTCCAAAATTAATACCACTTAGTTAGTCCTGCAAAAAACCACTTCATTTTACGCATACGTCTTAATCATACCCTGTCAGTAATTCTCCATAAGGAACAATGACAAATGCACTCGCCGATGCTTCAAGATACGAAAACTTTCCACTAGCAATCAGACATCCAAGGACGGCCTTTGCTCGCCGTGACACTTACAGATTGCTAATTTTGGCCAAAAGTATGAGCCATACATGTTTCTAAAACAAGTGTTTATACCTTGTCCAACATTTTTTTTGAAATAAGTGTTTATATCTTGTCGAACTTTGACTTTTTATAACGTAGAAAAAATGACCGACATCTACCACTCGTATACTTATACTTATTCTTGTATTACGTGCATATTAGATTATATAGATATATAAGAGATAGATCGTGGTAAAGTATCGTTTAACTAACTCTTATGGATAATCTATCTAAAAATAGTATTTACTATTGGCTTATAGACAATGTACTCGACATAATATACTCGTAACTACTCAACATTATGTCAATAGACATATCTATATCGTTTAGTACTTAAGTCGAAAGGATTGGTCACTACTTCACTTTAATAGCATTAGTATATACACATAGAGCATATAGACAACTAATCCTATTCATGCTGTTGAACGAACCAGACAGAAATAAATCCTATAGCACAATGGGAATGAAAGAGACCCAACTCAAAATTTAGGCACACTGAGTTAAACACTTGAATGTACACCTTGGAAAAAAATTACATTTTGTGATTACATAACTGTAACATCCCTTTAAAACAACGGGTCATAAGAAGTTCCCCAAAATGCAACCACAATTTTATTATTTGGATAAATAAAAAAATTCATGAATCTCTCATGAATTTCTCATGAGGTCCCATAATTATCACCTTGATATTATTATTACCATACAAAACTCCCTTTACAGCTCTGACTCTACCAAGTCTAGCATAAGAGCTATGAAGAGTTTTGTAAGCGTTAGAACTATAGACATATTGACATATTGAACATTTTCAAAATTTTATAAATAAAATATTTAAAATAGTTAATTTGTCGAGTAAATACTTAGAAAAACTATTACGCTCAAAATAACGTTCCTATATAGGTATAGCAACGATATTGTAATTAAAAAAACAGTCCAATCCGTATTGAAAATTCCATTGAGTTTTCCACTGATTAATCAAGTTTCTTATCTGAGAAATATTTACCTACTTACTCACATTTTTCATAACATGATTCACACTTATGCAAATCTTTATGACACATTTTCTGACGATATCATTAATTTATTACTTTGCCTGTTTTTATTTCATTACTTTACCTATATTGAAAAGAAAAATAGAATAAAGCAGTAACAAAATGTAATGTTCTTATGAAATTCCTTTAAGTTTCGTCCTTTTTGGTATTGACGGAACATTTTGAACTTTATTAATTCCATTTCCAAAACTTACTATTTGTTGTCTAACAGTACTTAAAATATGTTTTTCATTGATATCACCTTAATAGTATTTAAAGATGAAACAACCTATACTGATAATCATGCAAATAGTAGATTGTATAGGATAGTATAGGTCAGGTACGAACCAATGTATTCGGTCGTGTATGCGTATTGTCGGCACTGCTTCCCCCTACAGTGGGGTGCGCTCCCCTCCCTATTGTAAATCGGAATGTTCCAGAAACGAAATTCCCGAGCATTCGAGCGTCTAGAAGTTTCGTAATAAAAGAATGAAAGACTCTCTAACTTTATAGATATTATCAACAAAAAGTGCAATGTTTTAATCAGATGGGAGATGAAATAAAACATAAAAATTTTAATAAGCATTATATTTTAAATTTTCAGATCAGACAATGCAATTGCATACATGCAGTACGATAAATCTAGTGTATTACTTAATCGAAGAAATTTTAAAATACGGACACAAAACATCCAGTGATAAAATTCAAGAGTTTATAAAACAGATAGCTATGAATTCTGTAGTTTATGGCAGTTCAGTATTCAGTTAAAAAGGACACGTACATGCAACTTAAAATCCGACCATAATTATGTTGACAATTTTGAAAATCTCTTCGAGATCACTTACATTAAGAATACATACGATCATATAATACTTCAGTTTCACTGACAACTAACATACGAAAAGGTACATTTAATAAAGCTGGTCCGTTTACACAGTCATAATTTAACATTACATAAAATCATGCAGTTTTTTAACAAAAATAATAATAATACTTAGCTTATCTTAATCGGGGCACACCCCAGTTTTCCTTTATCTAGTAATACTTGTCTATCACTGTCCAATAGATGACTACAATCGCTTTGCCCTATAGTTATCAATATCGACAGTTCACATACTAGTAGGTATAAGTAGTTATATATAAATCATAGGTAAGGTTAATTACAGTCATGGAAATATTTTCAGCTAGGAAACTTTCGGTCATTACAGTAAATATATTAATTGCATTAAACAAGTTTTGCAGTTCAGATATTTCAATGTACTATTGTTGAAAAGAGATTCCAAAACTTGATGTGATAGAAGTAATAAAAAAACATATTTTTAACCTTAAATCATAACATTAGCCTTGGTACGAATTTCTAAAACTCTACCATTTGTATTATGCAAAGGAACCTCAAATTTTCAGCAACGACTCTATGTCACAAATCAATAGAAAGATACATTATCTTTCGTAAAACTAAATAACTTTAACTTACAAATTACCTATAGCAAATCACAGATACCAATTTCGAACTGCCATCTACTAAAAATTACCACCGGATGATGTTAGCGCATCTCTTTGCGAGGCCTCCGGTATCCAACTTAACCTAAGCGCAGTCTTAAAACATTCAACATACAGCCCTGTTACAGTTTCACACAAACAACATCATATCGATACAGAATACAGTATACAGTTTCTAATTAATAACCTTTACGATCAAAACATACATGCAACAGTTAGGAGAAGCGAACCGAATGTATGAATACTAATACTAATGCATTGTGTGCACTCCAAAAGTGATTAAGGTCCGAGCTTCCATCGCAGATTATTAGCACATTCATAAGTCTACTCAACTCGGGGCACTATCTCGTACGTATCACAGATGGTGTGTCGGCGCGGGCGCCACGACTCGCCGTCACAGGTAGGGCATGCAGGCGCCGCAGCGCGAGTGTCGCTCCGGGGAGTCGGCGCGCGCCCTGCACACAAGCACGCCCGGTTAGCTCACGAGCTGCGCTCCTCGCCGCGCGACTCCGACCGCCCGAGGGCCCGTCGCAACTTTTCCACCAACCTGCTGTGAAACTTGTCCGATTCCCGCGGGCCGCGAGGCGGGCTAGCCGAGCCCTTGGGGCTCTCGTGCGCGGTCCTCAGGGAGACCCGCGAAGGCGGCGCGCGGCAGTAGGACAGCGAGCGCATGGCGGGAGCGCTGCGGTGCGGGCTGAGCGCGGCCGCCGTGCGCGGCGACAGCGCCGGGCCCTCCGAGCGCGACTCCGACACCTTGCGCACCCGCCCGCCGACGCCGGCCTTCTCTGCGGACTCCGACGCTCGCCGAGACCGCTGGGAGTTGTATATGTCCCAGTCGTTCTTCACTACCGGCATCATGAACGCCATCTCGGCGGTTGCAACGGTGACTCTTGTAATTTAACGTTTTTGTAAGCGTGTAGCCGCTCGTAGCGAAGAAAACTATCGTAGTACTACGGAAAACTCTTCACGGATCGATAGCTCTAATTCACCGATATGTTTTCACAGAGTCGATGTTTTTCACAGAATGTTTATTTTTTGTATGTTAGATTATGCAAATTGCTGTTTATTGAACTATTGTAGGAAGGGAACTGAAGGAGGGAATGTATGCTTTCACTTCAATGTCACTCGCGCTGAACCAATAAGGCTCAGATGTTCACCTCAGGACGAATTGCAATAGAATGAGGTATTCATGAAAACACACCCTGATTATAAGGAAAATATTGGCGCCACTTTCGCGGCGGATGTCAATGACAACTTACAAATACGAAGTATTGGTATGCAAAGTATATTTTGAGTACAATAAATTTTACACGTGATTAAAAAACAACAGAAACGAAGACATAAAAATAGTACATAATATATGTATAATTAGATAAGAAATCTTTATTAATAAAATTATTTTTATTTATATGTCTATTAGACGATAGATGGCACACGACGGCCGCTATCCAACACTAGATGGCGTTGTTAAATTCTTCAAGTTATACATAACTTATAATAGATGTCTCTACATAACCAATTTTATTAAAATAATATAAGAATTTAATTTACCACGTAAGCTAACTTAAGAAAGCTTATAACTATAAAAATAATAATGCTATTCCTAATTCCCAATCCCTATATTCGTTCAAAAATCTTGTCAAATCCCATTATCAACAGCTCTACAACTCTGTTTCTATTTTTAATTTAATTCTTTTTTGTTGCAGTCTTTATATTTCTAAAATTAGGTTTCTTCGTTAACTTGTTTGTTTTTGTTTTTCCATAAATTGTACTTTTCACAAATCCCTGATTTGATTTTGCACAATACCTATTCTTTCTGTTTATACTCATTTTATCTCCGCACCCTAAGGTTGTCTGGAACAAATCGTAGTTTAGCGATAAAATCGCCTTTAGTATTTTGGAATGGTTAATTTGTGATTGTATAATTTCCTCTTTTTTAGGTTACATAAAGTATATTAATATTATTTCTTTATATTTCTTCATATTTACATTATATTTTTATATTACGTTCTATATCATTATTAATGCTTAATCTATATTTCAACCCCAGAAAGAATTATAGTATTATCTGAAGTCGACTACATATACATTGCTACCCGAGTATTATTTAGGAGTAACAATTGGGGAGAAATGTCTTGAATAATCTGTCCCGAATAAGATGAACACAACAACTTTATTATAAGGCTGATATATGTAGGAGTGGCAGTGGTGCATCCGAAGTCGAACCATGAAGACATGAAGAGTATAATGTCTCATCTGTCCCTCATATCTTTTGTAACAGTGTGGTGAGGAGA
>DWLI01003411.1:0-11874 GCA_018249915.1 Cecropterus dorantes dorantes
TTATTTTTGGTTAATTTAGTGTCACAAATCTACCATTTAAGTTTTCGGTACACTGTCATTTACACCCTGTATATAAATATAAATAAGCTCGCTTCGAAAATTATTGGTCCAAAAAGTGGTCCTTGTGTAAATCTTTGAAATGAAATGTCTTTATTTTGTATATGCCTACGGGGGCACTTACAAATTGTCATCAACAATATTTTTTCTTATGCTACCACCGGATCGGAAGATGATTATTTTTGTTTTGTTTGTGTTGATTTGTTGTTGATTTTATTTTTGTTACCGATAATCTGTCAGTTTCTCACAATTACGTGCATTATTTATTTTATATAAAATTAGAAAGTGGTACGCGGGAAGTCAAAAATTGCACAAGAGTATTTTCTAAAACCTACCTTGCTCTTGCAGAGGTTTCCTCAAGAGCGGCCAAAGCTTTCGCGTCCAGTCCACCTAAGGACAATTTATTGCATATGAGAAAAGTTTGTGTGATTATTTTATTTTAATTGACAAAATAATTATGTTAAATAATACGAGTACATTCATCATCGAAACTATTAGCTATCAAAGCGTACATGTTAACATTTGTTAATCATACAATATTTGTATCAAAATAAATTATAAATATTCTATTTTTCAAAATACCTATACAAAACTTTTAAACTTACAAGTGTACCATATTTTATGATTCTACTCACATGTACTTGTGGCGACACCAGCTATATAATCGATTGTAATATCGGAGGCATCTGAAAATTTTGTTACATGCATCATCATCTCGTTTATACATACGCGTCAAAGAATACGTAGACTTGCATGTATTATTGTAATAAGCAATCCGTTAGTTCTTAAATATAGTCCGTCGACTAATTCGTCAGTGAGTAGTAATTATTGCATACCGTTATTTTACCCCAAAAATATTTTTCTATGCTTTACGTTGAATATTCGCGGGGTCGTTCAGTACCGTATTTATTGCAAGACCGAACTGGGCTAGAAGAACCATCTCACCCACCATTGTCGCTCGATATTGCGGTATCGAATTAGATGTGTCTGCAATGTTTTTCAGTGAATAAATGTTTTTCTGTTTTCTGTTAGTTGAATTTCCAATTTTTATGTACCACTTTTTAAGTGAGAAATAAGAAACAGAATATTCAATGGATGTTTAAAATTATCAATCCATCCATCAGACTTTCGAGGTTCACTACTGGACATAGGTTTCTCCAAACGGCGCCATTCCAACCGGTCCTGTGCCTTCTGATTCCAACGGTTACCCGTTGTCATCTTCAGGTTATCGGTCCACCTAGTCAAAGAGCGAACGGTGCTGCTTTTGCCTAAACGTGGTCGCCACGACCGTAATTTCCTATCGGTTATCGGTCCTTATGGATATACATATATATGGTCCGAATGTTATAAAATGTTTTATTATTTTATTCAAAATATCCGTGAAAATATCTGTTTGAATTGAATGTAAAAAACTTTCTGGATCCCTTTCATAGACATTTTATCTCGAAGTTCCCGTGGGATAATCACACTGCAAAAGCGTGGCGTGTCACCAAGAATAGCACTATCACGATACCTACCCTTAATGTGAGGCTTTCCGTTCGCTGACACAGAAGTAGTGGAGAGATTTTTTACTTTGTCTGAAACTTTATCTACAAGCAGTGGGAAAGGATGCTGCCCGCCAAAATGGTGTGCAGATTCCATCCTACAAAATAATTTTAAGCAGAATTTAAATCGTTTTTTCTAAATATTTTCAAGAAAACAATAATTCGATAAATGTCTTTCATTAACTTATTCTATAAACTTACATTTCTGCTGCTTCGCCATGATTCTTCTTAAATTTCCCAACCGTTAGAAAATCCTTGTCGCTGTTTCTTTTCATCTCGTCGTGTATTACCTGCATCACCTCACCTAATTATAAAGTGTTTTATATAGTTTTGTACGTTGCATTTTTCACAAGTAGGTAATATACCTTCTTGTAAAAAAATGCAATAGGTATACAAAAATTATCATCAACAACTGTACTGTGTCACTGATGGGCACTTAGAGACTTCCAAAAATCGTAGTACGGTGGTTGTGCATCTGGGACTGAAGTTAGGCTAAAACTGTTCTATTAAGATATGTTCGCATAGAGTCCATTATGGTTTATCTACTTATATTTTATGGCAATATAGTCACGTGAAAATATTTCTTTATTACCTCTTCCTTTAATAACATTTGCCAAATGTGCTGCACCTTCGTTAGCCGGCTCTATAAAAAAAAGTTTCCTTTAAATTTAAATATAGAGTTGTAAAATAGTAAGCTGCATATCGGTGCCACATTAAATGTTTACAGATATAGTGACAGCTATGTCGAACAACATATCCTTAATAATATTAGTGGTTCGATAGTGTAATAGTGGTAATAACTGATAACTATTGATAATTACAGTTTGTGGAACAAGAACGCTACTAGAGGAAACGCCGAAAGAAAATCACTAACATGGACTCTACTAACATGGCCGCAATGTCTCCAGATGTGAAATCCATAGAAAATGTTTAGTCACAGAAAAGTAACTGTGTTGGGAAAGTTGGAAGAAAGGAAAATGAGGTGTGAAACTGTGATAAACAATGACGTTTTGACAAATGTATATCTCTTGCCACCCGAGTTGATCATGCCTCGGGAGCGGCCGTGCTCTGACAGTCTCAGCTCGGAACTTGTATATATGCAAGATGTTGAAAAAACTTCGATAGCATGATCCAAAATGACAATTGTACATACTAATATTAAATGACTACGTCATACCTAACACAATAAATAAATGTATAAAAATTTAACGATTATTTTTTTCTCAGTACAGACGCTCACATTCAAGTCGTACAGTTTGTTTAGCGATGTTAGAACCACACCAGTAAAAAAGGCGTTAAAATCAGATTAATATAGATCGATTATATTATTAAAAAATCGCCTAGTTTTATAACCTTTCAAAACATCTTGTAACTTTTTTTCTGGTGGTATCACGGTATTTACTTTCTCTAGTATTTCTTTCTTTGATGCTTCGTCTGTTGCTGTTGTTACTCCTAAAGGGGCTTTCAATATTCTGTAACACAATTAGAGAAATAACTTTATTAATGATTTTGCTACCTTAAATCTTTCATAAGTCTTCACTGAGGGCCGTGGCTACTTACTCTTGTCCACCTTCTTTATATGTCATTTTATAAACACCTTCTTGACCTAAAATCTCATCTCCTTTGCGACCCATTAAATCAGCCAGTACTTGCCTCTTTTCCAACTCACCTTAAGAGGAAAAACTGTTAGTTTTCTATAGAACATATAATATTAAATTGTATTTTTAGTATATTTTGGTTTTTAGTGCGTAATTTTTTTTATTACTTACTTTCCGGGAAAGGCGCTGATAAAAACTTCGATGTTTCATCTACTAGACCTGCATAGTAAACATAAGTAAACGTAAGTTTCATTTATATAGCTCAATGTTTGTGAATTATTAAGAAAATTTAAATCTGTGTGACGAACATTATTCGTTTCCAACTGAGAAATTTGGGCCCCTTTAGGTGCTCTTTATACTCTTTAGATACTTTTATTTTATTTAAAATTTTAATAAAAAATACGTTGTCAATATATGGGTACCTTATATTGCAAGCACGAATTAACAAAAATAAACTTTAAATACATCCGACTCATAAAGAACCATGTCGACCACATTAGCTCCAAACAATAAAAATATCATGTACATTTTTCTGATAGCTCTGTTTACGTCGGGGGTTAAAATAATTAAACTTTGCAGAACAATTTACAAATTTCCTAATACATACATACCCGAAACGACAAATTAAACTCATAACGTAAAGACGCACTGTCTTATATTTCCATTCAAATAAATATTTATTACCACTAATCAACGCTTTATTTTTTATTTTGCCGTATATTTTTTAGTATATTTTGCCTTTTTTATTTTTTTTTAATTATTTTTATCTGCTCTTGAATACCGTAGTGAAGTCATGATTTATCCATACGAATAATTAGGGTTATTTTATGGATTACCTGGTAAATGTTTTTCATGTTCTGGTGCTGGTTTCTTTTCAACGAGCGCTGTAAGCTTTCCTCTGGTCGACTCATATGTTCCTTTATCTACCTTTTCGTTTGTCAGACTGGTAGCATTTTCGATTCTACAACAACATTTAAATAACGAGACGAATAGTCTATAATAAATATATTTTTCTTACATTGACGGCTGCATCTGGTGAATGCAATGTATTATAACTCAAAACGTTCGTTGTATTGATTTAAACTTATTCATCTCTATGAAACATGCTGATGTAAAAACTGGATGTAAGAGACATTGTGTTAGCATGTTAGTGAGAGATGAATAATTTTAAATCAATACAACGTAGCTATAATACAGAAGTGTTAACCATAATTCCTTATTGATTTGTTTTAGTGATTTTAATAGCATACCTCCTGGCACCATCATTGAAGGTTTGTTGATAGCCTTGCATATTCCCAAGGGGTGCATCACCTTCTTCTTTCATTACATTGACTAAATGCTGCAGAGCCTCTCCTGAAATCACATTTATTCATTCGTTGTAATAACTCAATTATTTCATACTATATATATTACATTAAAATCTCCAATAATAGGTATATTATTAAGTTTGGGAATATTTTTACCTACCTTTTTCAACCCCGATTTTTGCCAAATGCTTAGAGGCGTCAACAATAGTTTCTGAAAAGAAATTCAATTATTATTGTTATGAATAATTATTCATCGTTTAAAAACATTCATATGACATATAGCATGTATTAACAGCCTATTAAGAGACATTAAGATCCTACCATCCAGATCAGAAGCAAGTGTTGGAGCTAGTCTAACAGGAACACCTTGTTTTATTTCAGAGCTTATTTCATGTCTTAAATTTTCATCTTTACAATCAGATTCTAAAGGACCTGCGTATTTTAACCTGTAAATTAAGTGATTATGTATTAACAACATACAATGCTTATAAAGCGTCGTTGTTCAAAACATTGTGTTTATTTCTTACACTTCAGCTCCATCAGAGTAATTCTGGCCGTAAGCTTTATATTTGAAGAGTGGTCTCGTGCCTAGAGATTTCTTAACGGCTGCTAGTAAATTTAAAGGATATCGCTCTCCAGCAACGCCACCTAGGCAATAATTAATAGGCATTGTAAACAATATTATGTTTTACTAACAAAAATACACATATATTTCTGTCTTACTTCGTAGCGCTATTCCCTGTGATAAATATCTTGCAGCATCTTGAATCATTGCTGAAAATATTAATATTCATGAATTATTTATTTTATTATTCATTACGCTTTTTACAAAAAAATAGTGTATGTACTTGTATTTTATTACATTTCATTGCCGTTTTTAAATCAGGTGGAGTAGTATTTTCCATGTCCTTTGCTAATTTCTCTTTAGCTTCATCGGCAATATCTTTAATGGGCATGTATGGCACAATAACTGGGGCTGTTTCGATGCTGAAAATGACATTATTATACAAAATATCTACGACGTAAATAATGTACTTTACTAGTTAGTAATTGTTTAGTTACTCAGTAGCTCCTGTTCCATATGGCATAGCGTAATCGTTTCTTTTGGCAACTTCTTTGCTTGGATTGCTTTTCATCATTTTTACTAAAGTTTGTAAAGCCTTATCTAAAAATAAAATATTTGAAATCAATAATAAAATTTGATCAAAAGGACTTGAATATTGTTTCTAAACTTACCCCTGTCTCTTACGAAAGCTGATAGATAATTAGCGCAACGATCAATTACCTCTGAAATTTATATGATAATTAGTAACGGTAGTATGTATTTTAATAAACACTGAGGAAATTAAAAATATACATACGCGCCATATCGTTTACAAGAGCTTTTGGTGTAACAACATCGACAGCTTTATGTAACGCTTCTACAAATGTGGGAGCAGTATTTGGATCCGGAGTAATATTAGATAATCCAGGTGCAGATTTTAGTCTTAAACACGATAGTTTTTATTAAGGATATAATATTCACAACGCGTTAATTGCCAAAACCGGCAAAACCAATTAAATACTAACACGTATGCAGCCACAAATTTTGTATCAACAGAAGCAAACTCAGGAGTAAAAGCTTCTCCTCCATTTCGTTCTAATTCCTTGATCAATATATCGAAGGCCGGACCACGTTCAACTGTGAATGCAAATATAAAACATACCAGGTGTAAGTAATAAGTATCATTTGAAAATTGCAGGGCTTTCTGGTTCTTATCGACGTTGCGTTTTGTAGGTTCCTTCAGAAATATTTTAACGAAACTGTGGCATATCCTAAAATCGTACAGCGGGCTTACATACAGAATAAGGAAGTCGCCTTCGGCCCACGGGTCTGCTGTTGCGTATTTGAATTATTACGTGAAAATGTTTTCTTCTGTCGGTTCTTAGTTATTGATAATAACATGAATAATTAATTTACTTACTTTCATCTACGGCACATTGAGATAGATATTTTGAACATACATCCAAAGTTTCTGAAAAAGAAACATGTAAATTAGGACAATATTAAATATTTATAATTATTTTTGTTTGTTTTTAATATGAACGACTTTAATTTTTTACCGGCCATATCTTGCTTCAATTCGCTTGGCGTTTTATCATCAACAAGTTTAGAGAGATTCGAATGAATATCTTGAGAAAGATTAGGATCGTCATGATCGCTTTCCAAACCTCTCGCATCTTCTAATCTGTAAATTTTATTTACGAATATAACTGTTTGTTCTTCAGAAAGCTTAAATTATATCCATTGATTATATAATAAAGGTTTTTACTCGGTCGCAGCCCTTGCATAGGTCCGTTTTACCTTTTCTTTTTGATATAATTGATCGTTTGGCTTGGTTCGCATAGTTTTCACCAATAATTTGAACCCAGGTCCCTTGTCCTCTGTTAAAAAATAATGTCGATTTATCATGACATATTACAAAAAATCTTGTTCCTTATATTTATACCACAAAACTTACTATTAAATTCCGCGTTTTGAGCCAAATATTTTGCGCAAATATCGACCATGTCTGAAATGTGTAAATATAATATTATTTATAAAAAATGTTTTTAGATGTTTATTGCTAGGTTATTAAAAATTGACCATTTAAAAGACAAGTTACCTTTCATATAAGGTTCAATTTTTTTTGGCGTATTTGGTTTCGCAGTATTAGCAAGATCTTTGTCTAACTGATTTGCTAACGTGGTATTAAACTCTGTGGCAGTAAAATCAGTCGCTTGTTTCAATCTAAAAAATATTCATGTTATGAGTTAGTGAAATAATTATTATGAATTAACAGTAAAATATAAAAATTAAACTTTACTCATCCACTCCTTCCGAGTACGTTTGAGTAAACTTTCCATGGGAGAGCAATTGTTCATCTCCCTTTTTGGTCATTGAGTCTGTTAGAATGATAAACGCTTCCAACATTTCACCTAAAACCAATGAATTGTTGATTTATTTTTATTTAGAAATAGAAAATAAATGTGTAGTTACAAAATATATTTTATACATACCAGTAAACTTCAAATAAGCTGGTTGAGCTAAACCAAAGGAAATAATAAGTGAAACTTTAGTATGATGTTACAAGAAATAGTCCATTATTTTAACGTAATTAAATTTATGCGTGATATACTTACGACCTTTTAGAAGACCACCCTGTTGAAAAAATAGAACACATTAGAAGCTTCTCATATTTTATTGCAAAGAATTAGAATAAACAATGAAAAATCATTCTTCATTCTCCACCTTCATACAAATGAACACGATTCAATAATTTAGAATGTTAATAAAAGTTAGTTGAAAACGAAGAACATAAAACCTGTAGAAATTAAATTGAAAATGAAGAACGATTTTTAGTTAAATATTACTTTTATTATTATTTTTATATATTATATATATTATAACCCGTTACCTTTGGCAGCCGTGTTCACTTGTAAAAAGGTGTCAGGATCAATGCAAAAACGAATTTATTTTAACTCTTTATTAGTTACTAAAATCTATTTATAATCCCGCTTTTGTAATTACATTTTTTTCGGAATTTCTCATTTCGTAGCATTACTTCGCGTTTATAAATATTATCTTCAAATTCAGTTGTGAAACCATATCTTCAAGTTGGATCTATTTGTTTTAAAATATTGTTGACAACATCAGTTTTTGGGACTGCTTCTAAATTATTTATCGTGTCCTATTCAACAACATTTAGTCATATTTAACTCAGTTAATAATAAATGGTAATTAATTAGCACTTTAAATATAATACTTACACCACCCATCATATTAAGAAAGTCATCAGTAAACCCAGCGTCACCTAATTCGTCAGCGGCTGTAAGATCTGTAAAGCAGAAATTAAAAAAAATACATATATTACAGAACAGTTGCTCTTCAATCCCTTATCGGAAGTTGATTTGAGGTGCTCTTTGGCATCAATTTTTGGAGGATTTTCAGAACCTTGTTTTAATAAAAAAATAACAGTAACTTGCCTTTAAACTTTTCCAATTTCGGTCTTGGACGTTCTTGGTGTTGTGCCTGGAGTTCCAGCTGGAGTTGCGCCTGGGGTTGGAGCTGCAGTCGAAGCCGGTGTGACTGCGGGCGTTTCTCCAGGTGTAGTCGATGGACTCCCACCGGGGCTACCGGCCGTTGTCGGTGTAGTAGATGTACCACTATCTCCACCTTCGTTGCCTTCATTGTCATCATCAGCCGCGCTGCGGTTCACTTCTTCTCAGAAAAGAGAAAAATCCAATTTACATACCTCGTCGGTGCATGGGTCGAATATCCACTTGAGATAGAGACCAGTTTTTGTAATCTAAATGACAATTATAGTAGAAAAGGATCATACCGTCATCCTCATCGAAATCCATCATCAGCATTCGATCATCAGACTCGGCTATCACTTCGTCAATCCAGACAGCGATCTGGTAAATTAATGTTTAAGGTGACGTAATGATTAAAAACTTAATAGAATAGATATTTATATTATTCCGAATTATTCTATTTCCATTAATGAGGGTTAACAAAATAGAAAGAAGCTTAACCACGAAATATTCGCTTTAAGCGCGGAGCTTCAAGCGTCTGCGTTGAGTGTTAAAAAACATCTTCGATGCACGTTTCGGCCACGAACGACAACGAATTTTGCCGCAAATTGTTGCGAAATTTACTGGAATTTGCTTAAGCGTATATTCTGTGGCTTTTGGATAAGTAGTTTTTTTATATTAACGCGCATTGTGGTATGACGTGTTAAAGTGCTAACCTTATCAGACATTTCCATCATGAATCGAGCTTTAGGACAGGTCCAACGTCTTGAGGGAGTCTTCATGTGCATGACCCCGCAGAGATCTTCCAATATAATATTAGATAGTCGTAGCATCCTGGACAAATCAAGGTACTCATTATACTCTATTAAAGGATAACAGGGCGTGTGTTTCATCACATTTGCATTGGTGTATTTCGTCAATCTATTTAAGAACAGGTCAGCATAATATACGAATAGATCAACAAAATAGGGCCTTGCACATTAGAATGGCAGTTCCAGGTCAAAGCAGCGCAACACTGCTACTCGTCGTGCACAACGTAAATAATCTTAGAAATTGGTGGACAAAAAGAATTCAGTAACATAGCATTATACTTGCCGCCCCTAAAATGTGCCACCCTATGATCCAGCTTACTCAGCCTGCTAGTAAATCCGCCTCCATCCTGCTAGTAATCCATTGGTAGAGTCCCTCTCTACCAGTCGTGCCAGTATGAAATCCACTATTGTATTTGAAAAAAAATGACCTTCTCTAACAATATCGAAGCTTGCAAGACAGCTCTTACCCGTCGGCCAAGGCGTAACATCCAGGCCTGGACAAGCGTTGCTGAATGCCTCTGGCGAAAGCCACTGTCGCGTTGCGAGCCCACACGAATCTTTTATCGCCACAGACCGCTAGGACGTCCTTCTTTATTTGATTCACATGCATCCTAAAAGTTAATATGACATAAATATCATTTAAATATTAAGTAAGCTAATTATGCGTCTGCAAGGTATGAGGTTTGATCAGTTTTATGCGTCTGTTTTTATGTCAATTACATTATAAAACTTAATTATTACACCAAAAAATCCCTAGAAAAACTCATTAGGAAAACTCGGGTACTAATAACATTTAGGCTTTAAACAAGACAGAGGCACAGGTTAGATCCGGTACAAAGACTGAACTCATCTCGAGGATACTAAATTACGCTTCCGTCATATATGACGGAAGTATATGACGGAAAATATAATAATAAAAGCCTAATTCAGATATTCTTGCTAAACCAAATGTGAACATGAAGAACACTAACTTGTGTTACATCTCTACTCATCTCTACGCATATTTGAAAATGTAATGAAATTTAGTTAACCCACTTAGTTGCCTTTTTCTTCGTTTTTCGCAGGTTCACGAAATACTCATAAGCTTGATCAGGCTTGAAAGGTTCGTCTGCGTCTAGCATTGCGCGTAGCCGAGCTATCTATAATAAAAATGGATTTTGTATGTAGAACTTTAAAAAGGCTTGTGTTGATACTGTTATTTCAACCAATTATGACGTTCTATCTCATTACTACATTAGAGCTTAAATTTGGAAAACGAACGAATGCAAATTTATCATTGGCAGGGATATATATATAAATCCATTGGTAAAAACTCCATTGTGGCCTTGAAATTTCACACATAATAGGCGACGCTATGTGTGAAATTTACATTATTCGAACTATTTATTTTCATTTTAGTATAGTACCAAATTCATTTTAATCAGCTCTAGGAATTATTTATATATAATTAACATAGATCTTTATGTACTAAAACAGAAATCGTGTAAATAGAAATCGTTAAAAAATCAGTTTAAGCCACTTTAGAACTGAATTTTAGAACCATTTTAGAACCTCATGGTTTTTGAACCTTTAGCTTCGGCCGAAAGTTGTGCCCGTAGTCGAACAATCGGCTTCGGCCAAAAATCGACCTTCGGTCGGACACTAATACTAAAATATATAAAATGAGATGTGTGTTTGTTTGTTAGTCATTCATGAAAGAACTACTGGTCCGATTTACATAAAATTTTGCTTGGATAAAACTTATAGGCTGCTTTTGCGATATTGCGCACTGGCGACTATTTTCAAGTCCGTAGCGAAACACGAGTACTTTAGCTAGTATACTATATGATGAATTGATGATCCTAAGCCACCACTTACTGTATCAGCCTGCAGGGTGTGAGCATGCTCACGCCACAGGTATATGATATGACGGCGTTGCGGCTTCGAGATGCGCTCCAGCCTGTCGGTGAGCACAGCTCCGTGTCGGCGCAGGCAGCGAGCGTGCGCACGCGCCGCCCGCTTCGACATCTTCACGTCAGTAGCCTTCGGACCCCTATTTCATACAAGTTGATGTACTAAATAGAAATTAGACTTTTTTACTTTAGAATTTACGGTAATAACTGATACCTCAGACCTCAGATTTTAATTCCATTAATCTTAAATAGCAATCGGCAAATTAAATTCTATTGACGACCTTTTTTTTCGCTTCCAAATTACGGGAACTAGAGACAATTTAGTCTGAATGTGGCCCGCCATCAATCATAGTGTACCATCTGTGGAAATTGAATGCGTTGGTATGAGTATAAATCAAATTCAAAACCCTTGAAATAATGAAGTTTAGGCGGTAACATTTATAGTCCGGGAGGTAGCTTGCAAATAAAAAGTCATAGTAAACCGGCTGATATTGTCATCGATGGTTGATCTTATATGACCAATTAGTGAACCAACCGTTAGCTGCTCAAGTAGCGGTGGATGCGGGTGTGGATGGCGTCGGAAGTGGCAAAAAAAACAACTTGAAGTC
>DWLI01003412.1:0-11873 GCA_018249915.1 Cecropterus dorantes dorantes
GCGAAAATGTATATTTTTTTGTTACTAATTTAATGTTTATATGAATAATTTACACTAACTTTGATGTAATATGTTGGTTGATAGTGGTTACTATTGCCATCAATAAAAATGTGGAGGAAATTGGGTACAAAAATAAATAACAACAAGAATCCTTTAACATTTTATTTTACTTTGGCTAGTCACCAAACCTGCTCTTAATAGCTTGTGCAAACATATAGGAATATAAATAAAAACAAATCGAAATACGAATTTACAATAATGCAATATATTATGTCGAAATCTTTAATAAATATTTTCTTTTCAATTTTCGTATGGGTATGTATTATTCCAAATAATAAATTATTATACACTAAGTAAATATTAATACGCCGGCTTATTATACAAGTTTTAAACTAATAAAAACGGGTTACCTTTTCACGCACAGAATTAATGAAAACTCATTTTTAATTTTCGAACGAGTGAATTTTTTCGCACCCAGCCGTTCCATTGTGACAGTTGGAGACCGAGTGGGCGGCGATTTAAAAACGGAAGGTGACATTTAATCGTCCCCTAAAGGACAGCCCTTTTATTACAGCTCTTAATGACTTCCTGCGATCTACCGAATGAGTAATGTTCTATCCATTGCTGGCTATGTTAGCGACGCTTGTGATTGCCGTAAGTTAAAACAACGATGTATATTAATCTTGTCGATAGTAACAACTAAGTCGCAAGAGCTGATCAAACCAAGTCTTGTAAGAAATTCACACTGCAACACTTCCAGTAAGATTGAGCGCCAGATATGACACGTTGCAGCAAACTTATTTTCTTATATGAATGTATGAGGAATAATGATTGCGACATAGTTGCAATCAGGTTTAAGGGAATACCTTAACGAGAACAAGAATTTAATTCTTCTTTATTGTACTGAGGACATATTTTATTTTTTGGCATTTATGAATAAAAATGGTGAAATAAGCTTTAAAACCGAGACAGATCTAGAGATATAGCCTGGCGACAGAAAAACGGACAAACGGACAGCTGTGTCTTCGTATGTTTTTTACCCTTTGGTACGGAACCCTACAAATGTCAAATTATCAGAGACTTAACATCTAAAAGTAAATAGAAATAGTGTACGGTGTACTGAATACTTAATGATACATACATTAACAAATCTATATCTACAAGTTCGATAGTCGAATCGTTCAGATAATTGATTAATACTACTGTAGACTAATGGAAGGTCCATTAGTAGTTATACTAAATTATTCTTGTAATAAATTATACGCAAAGTAAATGTAATGTTGTTTGGAAGAAGAAGAATGGGCTATACACAAACCAAAAAAAATTGGAACTGAAATTGTACTAACTATAGGTCATAAGTTAATTAATTATTATTATTGTAAATTGAAATGACAAAATTGTCCTAATTTACAGAAATAATAGTAAATTCTAGAGACAAAGATAGTCAAGTCCTTTGTAGATCAGTAATATCACCGTCTCATGTATGAGTCATGACGTGATTTTTTTTTATTAAAAAAAAACACGATTTCTACACTCATAGCCTCGCACTAGGATTTTCTCCTGTGTCGCGGGTGCCATGGACATACAAAGACGAATATACAAACACTCAGACCCAGAACAGAAATCTAAGTTAATCATTCAGATGTCTGTCTGGTCGGGAATCGAACCCGGAACCCACAGCGCGTCAGGCCGGTATGGAGACCGTCCGCCACGCGGGTCGTCAGGACTTGATGAGAGTGATATAAGTAAATTTCTACTTAAAGGTTAGTCCTTAAAGACTGTATCGTATTAGACCTTGTACCTTTGAATTGTACCCTTTATAGAATGATGGGATTAATTTCCTAATTATTTTTTTAGACTTTATAAGCAGCAAGTGCATATAGTCTACCTGAAGTGGTGAAATCCTTTACAGTTCGACTTCTAAGATACCACCGTTACGCGATTTTCTGTCTAATAACAACAGTGTTAAGCACTGCTATATTCTGATTTGAAGGGTTGGGTAAATGAGATATAAGCATAATTATCTCGTTTACCTAACACTTGGATTCTTCAACAACGTTGAAACGCCTTGGATAAGCATTCAAGGCTTTTAATGTAGTTTTCAAAAATAGGAAGGCATCTATGACCGACATCAGGTAGCCACCCATAGACAGCGCTTATCACTTATTATCAGATAGACTGTGTAGCCTACACAGTAGACACTTCTGTCGTAAAAAGATAATGTGCGTCAGTGACCACTGAACATAACGAAAGAAAGCTTGACACAGGTCACGAAATTTCTTAAGTTGGCAGCCATGGATAATTTCTTCTTAAATACACTCCTAATAGAAACTACAAAAATAAACATTCCTAGTTGACTGACTCCAAAATTTGTCCCACCATTACTTACGTGCCCTGTCACGAGCGATTTCTGTCCATTATTCATTAGATTCAAGGAACTTGACCTTTTGTTTATCAGTTTGAATAATACGATCGCCATACTGTCTAATGTATTAGGGTGAAGCTTTATAGGGTTCGATCACGACGTTACGACTTCAAATCGCATCGCATCGTTAGCTAAAAAAACATTTTTTACTTATTTGGCGTCCTATTTAACTAGCAAATCACACTTGATAAGCATAGAAGATCCGATAGAAGAATCGTCGTTAACAAAGTAACAACAATAAAGCCATGATATCATAATTATAATAGTAATGGTTGGGTTGCACTTTTGCATTATAAAACTTTCTTTATTTGTTACTTTACATGAATAATTCATTTTCAGCACACAATAATTTCGAAGACGACAATGTATTTCATTAAAAAAGTAAATATATACCTTTTAGAACGTACGTTAAATATGCGGGGGTGCTCGGACCGCGTGTTCTCTCCGGATTTCCGACGTGGACCGAGGACCCACCGCGGGTGTCCGCTGTGTGCATCCTACTCATGCAGCGTTGCTTGTATAATTTTGACCTCAATCGTGTATAGTTGTGGATTGCTTGCTAATTTACTGTTTAGCAAGAAAATCACTTCAGCAACATAGATATCAGATGTGGCTACCGGGGGTCGCCAGTGCCGTGAGCCCGCTCCCGCTAGTTAACACTGTTCATGCTTTTTTGCAACATAACCGCGAAAAGGTGCAACTGCGCAAGTTTTAGAATATTCTTCTTACACGAGGGTCATGGGACATTTCCTTCGTACTGCAAAAGTCTTTTTTGAAAGAATTGTATCAAATTTCAATACAATTTGCAGTGAAATTTCATGGCCTTATAAGAGCAGAAACATTCATTTATTTTTAACGCTCGATAAACGCTTGAAGCGAATGTTTTGAATTGTGAAAGACCTAAGATCTTTGGTGAGACGTTTAATGCTGCAACTTGAGTATTCTGTTATAAAATTATTAGTAATAAATTTTGATTAAAAGCTATTATAGGAATCGCTGTCATAGATACTTTATTTAATAGCGTAATATAAATTGTACAGGCTCTATAAGTGATTAATCAATCGTGAATTGTAAATGTACTCTCTGATAGGCCTGTAGATAGTTTTTATTTCCATTGAATATAATTTTATCGACTAAAGCGCGATTAAGAGATAAGTTGAATGGGACACCGATTAGAATATTGGTACGAAAATATTTCTCCGCTATTGCCTGACATTATATCATGATTTGTAATGGGAATAAGATTAATTATCTTAAGGGGAAGCCTATGTCCAGCAGTGAAACTCAAAAGGCTGATGGATAAGATTAATAACAGTAATATATTTTTTTATTATCTCTTATCCATTTTAATAAAAATATAATTCCAATACGGGAGTTGAATTTGAGAATTAGAAACTCGTTAATTTAACTCGTTGGATATTGATATTACTGTTTATCTTGATCTCTTTTTTTATACACGTATTTGTACGACAAAATTCTATGGTTTGCATTTTGTTCACGCTTACTGTATCCAAGTTCGATTACAAGCGAATGTGATTTTCGAAGCTTTAAGGGTTTTTAAACTGAATTGGCTATTGTTAACGTAGAATTCCATATATTATTCAAAACACTTTTTTTTTAACCGAAGTAGCAAACGAGCCTGCAGTCCACTTTAGGGTAAGTGGTTATCACGCATGGAAAAGCTAATTCAAATAGAACAGGGGTTTAACTAAAGTCGATTACTGATGCGTTGCTACTTTCGAGGACTAAGATGGTAGCGACGTATACCTATAAGTGTATACTACTTCACCCTAAAAATAGGTGTGGCGTTGTTAGCTCACCAGTTGAACTACACTGGTTCTACCACCTGGTATATATTTGCAATATTTGCTCAATTTCGGCAGACTTTGATCTAAGATCATATCAGTAGAGGATACTTTTCCATATATTAAACTACGTCAATGATACGGACTTATCACGATGGTTGTTTTTCTAAAAGATATCAATTTTTCGATTGTGTTTACCTACGTGGAATATTTTACCCAATCTCGTTTGTAGTGGTCTAAAAATATTATGTATCACACATGACCTCTTTATCCTTAACAAAGGGTAAACACTAGCTTGTATTTATGGTGAACCCGATATTCTCAATAATAGACAGAAATCCCTCAAGTACCGTACCGTTCTTAAGAGAACAATATGTATAAGATAACAAGCTTTTTGCGCCGGGCTTACTTGTAGCAGTTACTTTTATACTTGTATTTTATGAAATCTTGATGAAAGATTCCTTTTTGGTTAGAATCCAGAGGCTCTAATGCCATACTTATTTCTGGTTTGTAACAGCAATGTTAAGCGCAGCTGTGTTCTAGTCTGAAGAGTATGGTAAATGACGTACTTTAAACGTAAACGTAAACGTACTTTTCCGAGGCATTCCATCTTAGTCCTCAAGAGTAGCAACGCATCTGTGGCTAAAATTGGGTGAGACTTTGACCTTACTTAAGGTTGATGCCCATGGGCGGCAGTAGCCACTTATCATTAGGTGGGCTGCATGCTCGTTTGCTACTTCCTTACTATATATAAAAAGAAGGTTCCTTTTTGGTTATAATCCAGAGACTCCACTGCCCCACCTATGTCTGCCGATTAATAAATGTTAAGCGCTGCTGTGTTCTAGTCTGAAGGGTGTAGTGGAAGGGACATATAATAATTAGAGGCTTTCCTACTTAGTATATGGATAGCAACGCATCTGTGATGAACCTCAGGTAAGGTTGATCTTATCTGGGGTTGACCACGCATCTTAACAGTGGACTACATTCTTGCTTTCAACTACAATCATGTAAAACTAGTACACTAGTTTTGTTTTTTTACAAATACAAGAGAAAATTTCCATACCACTAACCATTAAATGGGCAGAACACTCGTGCAAAATATATGAATGTTTTTGCTACTTAGTATTATCCAAATATGCTCAGTAGATACCAACGCAGGATAGTACCAAAACTCTTTATAACATTAACTACGAAATTCGAGTATGACGACTCACGTGGTGGGACGGTCACCATACTAGTCTGACGCGCAGTGGCTTCTTAGTTCGATTCCCGGCCAGACAGAAATTAGAATGATGAATTTAGATTTCTGTTCTAGGTCTGGGTGTTTGTGTATTCATCTTTGTGTGTCCATGGTACACAGGAAAAAATCCTGATACGGGGCTGTGTGTGTAGAAAGCGTGTTTTTTTTTCGAGTGATTAAACAGACAGATTATATTTTTATATATACGGCAACCTGGAATGCTTGTAGTACACATGTCGACAGGTAGTTCGCTTGTGCGGTTTCGTCGCATGCAGGAAATTCGTGAATGAATGAATCTTGTGCGGGTTAAGTGTCACTTTTTGCATTCCCACGGTAACCCGGTTAACGAAGGGTTAAGATTGAAGTTCGCAGGGTTTTTGTTCAGGTTTTTGCGAACTGTGGATGTAATGTAAACAACGTATTGTGAGGTGAGAACTGAGAAAAATGCGGTGCATTTTTTAAAAATACGAGTACGTGCGATCTACATAGCAAACATTTTAGATTAGTTTTGCCTGATATAAATATTTTAAAAAATGTCTTAAATAGTTATGAATTATTCAAAGTTCAGTTAAATTCAAAGATTACATAGGCGCTTATTAATTTAAAATATGAAGCTGGATTGTCTGTGGCATTAATAGAGTTATATATACCATCGAAGGGGAATCTGATGCTTTCAACCTTGGAATATTTTTAATCTATGCTTGTTAAAGTTGGAGGGGAGTGCAGAATAAATAAACTTCGATACTAGTCAATATAAAACAAAAAAACTGGACCGTCTTTCCCCTATATACACCAATTGCTGCTGTCAAAAGAGGAATTTAACGTAACAATAAATGTTACTTATGACAAAATCAATGTTGGCTAAGATTAGACACTTCTCAGACTACGATTTTCTGAATTCTGCCACTCAGTGAGAACAGACGGACTTTCAACATACAAGTATAAAGATTTAACAGTCCACAAACTTTTACTCTTCCATAAAAGACGTGAAAGAAATATAAATAAAAAGATAAGAAAGAAAGAATATTCAAACGTTACGTCCTTAATCATTGATAGAACACTATTCAGAAACTCCTAACATTCTTGCGAACCCTTTCATCGATGAATGGAATATCAGATGGCGTAAAGTTTTTGTTATAAAAGGAATCGCAAAAACTGTTAATTAAATCACCGAGTGCTTATGGACATAAACAGATGGCAGAGCTGCCGGTGACTCCAGGCACTTGTCGTACCAATCGAGATTTGTGGAATTAAAATTGACGACAAGCGAGTATCGCTATAAATATTGTTTTAGAAACTAGCTGTGCATCGCTGTTTCACACGCTACTAGATAAGAAAAAAATAAACAAACAAAAATAGCTTGATGTTAAATAACCTATAGCCTTCTTCGTTAAACTTACTACTCAACAATAATTGGTCTATTCGAACTAGTGGTTCCTGAGATTAGCTCGTTTAACCAAACAAACTCTTCTTTATAATATTAGTATAGATAGTAAAGATAGGATTTTTTTAAATTAAATACACTTAATAGTATGTGGTCGCTGCCGCTTATGGAAATATGTAAGGAATATTCATACAGAACAGAGATTCTATCCGCAGTCCATTACAGTGATGAAAGTAAGCCGAATTATGGCAATTGAGTAATAATAAAAATCGTCAAAATGAAGTACTTAGAGAAATACAGTAAAGTCATTTTATAAAAACAATATTTTTTTTCTGTAAAGTAGCTGATATATGATTTTAGACTAATATTATCATGGAACGGGTACATTTTAATAGGCAAAGGAAACGCACGATACGCGGTCTTTTGTATTTTGCCGTGAACACGATGTTTGTAATCGAGTCGAAATATCGCCAAAAAGAAATCAAAATTTATAAACCCCATTGTATCACTGCCCGTTCCATGTTAAAAAAAAAGGGCAGTTATACAGAAAAATACGCAACAATATACGTATTTGTGATGGTCTAAATATTTATTTTTATGAAAATTATGACATTTATCTTTCCGTCTCAACTCTTATCGTCAACAGTGTGACGCATGTCTGAGCGAGACGTGTTTTATTACAGGTGAATAATCTTGTTTCATGTTACGCTGAAATCCGGTCTCAAGGGAAAGTGCGTTATTTAATTTGCGAAATATGAGTTACGAGAGGTAAATCATAGTATTACTCTGAAGAATTCTCTTTGTTATTTTATTTCAGCGTACAATTTGAAATTATCGTTATTTTAGGTAATAACATCACAAAAAACGGAGCATACGCGAGCAAATACGTTTTATTAAATAAATAAGTTTATAAAAGACGTTCTCACATTTTTATGTATTCGTTGAGAGAGTTTATTATATTTTTCTGAATCCATTCTTCATAAGAATGTAGAAAGAAATTTTGCCGTTTGAAAGTTATACCCCTAATATGAAATGTTTAGCAAACATAGCTGCTTTTTGCAATCAGATTAGTGAACCTACGTAAATAAACACATTATTAAGTTATACAAACAAATAAAATTTTGAAAATACGATACAATACATTAAATAAAAGTATTTTAGCGATAAAATATTGAGACAATTATAGAAAATTTATCGTTCGTGAACTTTTTTCAATTATTGATTGTTGTTGTTATTTTGTTTGTATAATATATTTTTATAACACAATATCAAATCTTCATTTAATGGTAGTTTGTTTGATTGTTAGTTGAGAAAATTGTACAAATAGTGTTTCGTAATTTATAACACGCAGACTCAGTCTTAGGCCTTGTATAGTTTCGATAAATTTATTATCATATACGTTGCTTTAATGAATACCTTAAGACAGGTAATAAAAGACAAATAAAATGTTAAAATTAAAATCTTATCAATCTCATATTACAATATTTAAAACGACGTGAGAAATTAACATAAATTACGGCTTGTAGGTGATTAAAATTCTAATCTCACGGACAGATGTTTAATGAATTAGAATTCAATGACTGCTGTCATAAACTTTATGATAGTATTAAACCGTAGAATCTGCAAAATGCCGTAGAATGTCACGTTTAGGGGACATATTTTTTTACTGGCCATAGTCTTTTATGAATTATAATAAAAGTATCCGTATTAGCGAAACCATCACGCGTTGATAATAAAATGGGAAATAAACATTTTATTGGCAAGGGCGAAATACAAATCGCCCAAAAATCTATGCATTGCACGATAAAGTATTAGATGAGAAGAGCCAATAAAGAAGGATCGTATAAGATAAAAAAAAATATAGAAACCGCTTTACGAATAACGTCGTATTGAATAATTATGGACCCTTCTCTATCTAATTGCCATTTCAGCAATAATTATTAATCAGTACCTACGTCCTTTGTAGCCATCAATGCACCAAGCACCAGTGTACTCTACCCAAATAGAACAGAAATCTTGTATGCGATTGATCACAGTTAGGTAAATGTTTCTGAGAGCTAAATTGCAATGTTGCTATAAGTGCGAAAGTTTGTGAGGATGTACTTATGTGTGTATGTTTGTTTGTTACTCTTTCACACAAAAACAATTGGTCAGATTTCGCTGAAAGTTGGCATACAGGTAGTCTATGACGTGGATTAATACATGGATGAGTCATTATTGTGATAAATCTGACAGTAGCGAGCGTTGAGTCGGGAATAAGCTTCATTCAGGTATGTCTGCCACACGGTGGAACATTCTAGTATAGGTTTTGTGTAAGGTAGAAACTGTAGTGATGTCAACATTGTCGAGATATGATCGTGTTCGCGTTATTTTCTACTGGAATGAGGCACACCGATAAGGCTTTATAATTCAAACACGTTGAAATTCGACAACTGTTTTGTTCCTGCGATAATTACGTTCATCAATTGGGAAGCTTTCCACAAGAAATGATATGTGGTAGAGTATTTAGAAATAAAATTTATTTATTATTGCTTATAAATATTAACATTTATAGAGAATGAGGCATTAGGCTTATTTTGTAGATGTACAATATAGCAAATAGATACTGAAATTTTGATATGTTTGTATCTAACCGGCTCACGTTCATACGAGGCGACCATTTTAGTCCTCGAATCATATTAAGGAAGTAAAAACGCATCTGTGAATGATTACAGACAGAATCCCTTTACTATATGAAGTTCTATCAGGTAGACTGCATGATCATTTTCTACTTCAATCTTATAAAAAAAAATATAAAGGCGTCTTCTACGTTTGCCTACATTCTTCGGATCTATATTAGGTTCTGGCATAGCCGGGCCACAAATGTAGTACGTTTCGCCTGACTTTTATAGGTCATAAAAGGGGATAATGTGTCGGAGTAAGCGTATTTCGGAATGGTACAAATTTAGACCCAGGCGCCGCGGGCTTTGTATGAACCGATGTGGGTACTTGCGATTAGAGCCTTTTATAAACTGCGATCGGATCTTTGCTTTTCTTAGATAAGCTGTAGTACCAAAGTAATGTGCTGTAATGAGTTTTTTTATTAGAGTGGAGTAGCCAACGAGCAAGCAGTCAGACCTGATGGTAAGTGGTTACTATCGCCCATGGACATTTGTAAGCAACTTCATATAGAACAAGGGTTCTATCTGAAGTCGATCATAGATGCGTTGCTACTCCTGAGGTATAAAATGGTCGCCTCATATATAAGTGAGCCGGCAACCACATCCTTCCAACGAAACGCAAGAACTGCTTCACGACAGAAATTAATTTTTAATATTTTGATAGAAGTGTTATTTGCTTTCTATGGAATTTCCTACAATTTATTGAAGGAAATTCCATAGAAGAAAGCGTTTCCTTTGTATCTAATTGCTTAATTGGTACGTGTATTGTGAAATATAAAGCTGTGGGCTTAATTGCTGCTTAGTTATCAACCTCTTGTTCGAAACATAGGAAATGAATCTATAAAACAACGTTGTTTTATCAATTACCAGGTTCAAGTAATTTACACGTTCAGTGCCATTCTGACTACAGAACTACATATCGAATAGAAATGGCTACGGGTATCCAATATAGACTCTGTACTATGAAAAGAAAAGAAGTATATCGGAGTGACCAAACCTAGATTACTCCCAAACACCGTAGTTTTACTTTTACATTTACTTTTACTGTTCGTCTTTTTATATTTATGAACTTCTAGTGACAGTAAGTCGTAGAGATTTGGTCGATCACAGGATCACAGGTGCACTGCTACTTGAGTAGACTTTATTCATTATTATTTGCAAGACTAAGTTTATACGCCATATATGTCACGGGCATTACCACAGCTTTGAACCCGAGACTTGAATTTTTCACAGATGCGTTGCTATCGCTGTGAATTAAGGTAAAACGCTTCGAATAAGTATGTATTCCTTACCACACCGATCAGACTAGAACACAGCGGTGCATAACACTGCTGTTATTAGGCAGAAATAGACGTGGCGGTGTTGCTTAACCGCTAATTAAAAGATAACACCACACCCATGCCATGTCTACGCGATAATTGTTCTACATTTTCAACAAGTAGGTGTTGATGTGTGAAACGCCTTTTGACACTTACTAGTGAGTAAATAAAAGATACAAATTTACGACAACCAGCGAGCTATAAACGAAACAAATGACAGAAAGGAATTTGATTGATGACAGACCAAAAGTGTCGTTTCGAAATGTTTTAAAAGGTTGTTAAGATTCTCAGTTCGTTGATCTGTTTACGTATAGAAAATACACAGTTAAGGAAATAAAATGAAATATGTTTTGTGTAGGCATTTACGCATTGCCGGTTACTATATTAAAACTTATAATAATAATTAGAAGTTATAATTGTTTCATCTTATATTTACGCTTCTCTCACATTGGCGATAATTTTGAAATTTATAAAGGCTTCTGTTGCATGAGTTATGAAAAACCTATTAGATAAGACGATAAAATACCACCGATTCGCTAATAAAATAGTATTAAATACTAAATATATATTACACATATTATATTATATTTCATCTAGAATCGTTATTATTTAAGTAACAGATGTGTATATTTTTCGAAAATATGGTAAAAAGTGGTAATGTTGATACTTAGTTCACAATTAATAGAAAGAAACATACAGATCACCTATCAACACACACACAAAAATTTTACCAAGTTGTAGAACCAGTGTAATTCTACCGGCAAGGCACCATCATCACACCCATTTCTAGTGTGAAGCACTTTTTGCTTTCGGTGGACAGGTGTGGTTGCCGGCTCACTATATAAAGCCATCTTATCTCCAGGTGGTTGAACCAATGTAGTTGTTCGACCGGGGAAGTACCACCGCCACACCTATTTCTATCGTGAAGCATTTCTTACGTTTCGTTGGAAGGGTGTGGTTGCTGGCACACTTACATGAGGCGATCATCTCAGTCCTCGGGAGTAGCAACGCATCTGTGTTTGACTTCAGATAGAACTTAT
>DWLI01003413.1:0-11869 GCA_018249915.1 Cecropterus dorantes dorantes
TTAAAGATAAATTTCGGTTACATTTATTTCATGTTACATTTTTTTTTCGCGGGTGAAACCGCGAGCACAGCTAGTATACAATATTTTTATTTCAATTTATTTGAGTATGAGTAAAATATCACTAACACATATTCATAATGTTCAAATTGAATGGTTTTTTCATATTAATCTGCCACACATGGACCTAATGTTAATACAAATTATAATAAACTCTGAAATACGATAAGTGTTCTGCTTGAAGCCGTTTATTGGCGCGTCGCTACATCTCAGAACTACTCTGTATGTGTCTGGCTTATGACATCCTTTAAAACAGTAATGTGTCCTACACAACATTTTACATGATGGATAGAGTTTACTTATACTAACAGAATTGAAGTGAGAGAACTGAAATATATTTTTTTGGAAATTTAATTCGAAATCTACATTGGTGCTTTGTGTTCTACAAAGAAACAGTGTTCTGCCAACACAATAAGTCCAAGTACCCACATCAGTACCAATACAATAAATCCAAATGGAATAAAGTTTTAGGTGTGCTGACGCAGAATTCAAGTTGATTAAAATCTGTCACTTATTTTTAAGCCGGAAGAATGAGTCTACCACATTCTTCAGGCCAAATATTTGCGCAGAAACTGCTGTTTGAAATACATGGTCATAAAAGTACTGACGATCCACGACGGACTACACAAAGTTGAACACGAGCTCTAATAACAATAGGTCCCTACTCATTCGCAAGTAGAGTAATAACTACAACTTTTTTATAACAGTATATGTTAAGTGTCCACTACCAACCATGAACATCTGTACTAAGCCCCAGCTAACATAAGTGATACCAAAGCTATTCACAGATCCTTTAGTATACCTGAGATCTAGTTGAAACTCTTACTTATAAGACTTACTTATATACTCCTATAAATATAGAAGACCTACTTCTATATTTATAGGAGTAGGCAAAAGTAGGTGCAGTTTAGATGTAAACGGAGTAGAATCATAAAAGATTTTATCACTTCAAACTCTACTCAAGTTAACTTTATTCAAACACTTTTTACGTTGTTCACCTATCTAAGCACCTATTGATGTTGTACTCAAAAGCTACAACTAAGCAAGTTCCTATTGCGAAACGTGGGAACTTCACAGAAACCATGTACCTACTTATACTGCAGACACGTGTAAAACTTGCATATTAAAATATTCATATAACAATATGCGTTGCATTGCATACTTTGGTGTGATAAAGCTCTATATAAAAGCTCTGAGCTTTCTTTTATCAAAATGAATGGTGAAATGTGTCTAAAATTACTAAGACAAAAAACAAACTAACAAAGAAGTAACTTGTAATGAATTTCTGAAACAAAATATAGTTGATATGTAGCTACATGACTACAAAAATATTGATATTTAAATTTATTTATGTACCTTGTAATAAAATTAGTCATTAAATTTTTTCATAACATTTAATTGACTTAAATCGTATTTAAATTCGTTATTATACATTTTTGCTATTTTTATTATTTTGCCGTAAACACAGATATAAAGATTGAGAAAAATAAACTATCAATCCAATTGTTGATGTAACTATTCAATATATGTTTTTATGGCAGAGGTCCCAGCTGAGCGTACAGACCTGCGCCCGCTTTATCGACCGCTCGAGAATCAGGCAAGACCATCAATGATATCGATGTTTGACTCGGGAGACGTTTGATTTACTTGTTACATTTCATAAAGAACTTAATTAAATGTTTATTTGAGTACATGTATCTACTGTATGCTTTAATTAGTAACTAATTAAAGGTAATGGCATGATTGAAGTAGTAATCGAGCATGTAGTCCACCTGATGGTATGCAGTCATTGCCGCCCATAGACATCTTCATATAGACATCTACATACACCAACTTCATGCAGAACAGGGGTTCTGTCTGAAGTAAATCATAGAAGTCGAAAGTGATTCGGCAACCACACCCCTCCACCAACCACCACATATAATTATATACGACATATAATTATGAAAGTAAACTTTCATAACATTTTTGATATTTTATTCGAAAGGTACTACGTATTGATATACAAATCGACTCCTTGGCAATTCAATTAGATCGTGCCCTATTTGAGCGCCCTACTTGTATTTGTGTATTCATTATTCCAGACATCAAGAAGTGTTAGTAGGTATCATGTGATTTTCATGTTTGCTTGTTGCAACTACCTTCCTATGTTGTGGGTGAAATAAATGTATGATGAAATGATATTTTCTATTTTGCGCTTCACAATTTTGTGAAATAACTTGCATACTTTTGTTACTTTATCCATTGTAGCCAATCCATTCGTTTGATCGTAGAACCAAATAAAGCTTATATCTACCCCCTATTGAACTTTCTCTAGAAAATTTGGCGCGCGCTCTGGAAGTATTCCGTCCAAGGCCTGGTAATGTTTGACGCCGGCGCCATAGTTCTTTCAGAGCTATCGATAGAAAAATCGCACCCCTAGTCCATAGGGGATGTAAGGAGGCACACGCGGCGCGACAGTGTCGCGCGACGGACGCGCGGGCGGCTTGCGGCTGCTCACCGCGGCCCTCCGCCGCGCTTACGTCAACGTTGCTACGTTGACGCTGCTACGTCGCAACCATGGGACAGACCACCGGCGTCGAATGTACGCCTGAGGATGATGACGACGAACCCCGCATCCACGTCAACCCCACAGAACGATCCCTGGTGAGTTGTGTAACAGACTGACGTCGATGAATTAAATATTCCTTACAGGCACCAGTATGTCTGTTTTATGTTATGTTCCGAATTAAAACCATTATTATTTTCGTGATTCATAAGTTTGTGTATTATCTGAGAATTAACTATTATAAATAAACGCTCTTGTTGTAACCCATTACCTATGCATTTTAATTAATAAAATGTAAACACCCACCCATAATATTTAAAAGTTAATTGTTAAAAATATTAATTTATTCATACAACGCTAATGGTTTGTTTGACCACGGCAATCTGCAGTACGGTCTGCAATTAAGGTTGGCGTTTGTTAGTATTTGAAATAATTTACTTTCCTTCGTAAGTCCTTTTGTTAAGTATTAATTATTCTGTCTTGAAGATGAGCACCGGGTTTTCTTAAACATTCTTCTCTACATAAATTAAGGGTACCGTGATTTAGCTGCACATTTTTGGGCATTAAAGAATAAATAAGTAAAATAAATAAGTTTCGAGCTTTTCATAGAACAGTGTTTGGATATTCTTTCAATTTTGGGTGCATTGAAGGTATCTTGATACAAATAATTTAGTAATTATATACGTGGACTTTAATGTTTTAACTAACTTTTAAATATCATATTTTAACATTTTTGTCCTTGAATTGCGATGAAATAGATATTAGTTATAATTAGTATGGTCTAGTAGTAGTTTCTACTGGATGCAGCATTTCGTTTGGCTTCATTTAGTTTGGCGAAAAAAGGTCTTCTCTGTATTCTCCGAAAGAAATCTTACATAGTAGAAAAAAAATGGAAATTTCTGAGAATTTGCCGCCCCTTCTAGGACTCGGATAAGCTTATTTATATGCTTTTGACTCCTCCCAGGATCAACCCTGAATTTTCTTTATTACCACAAGGTTTCTAAAGAATATTTTAACAAATTGGGTAAATATGTTTGATTTTGGCTCAATTTAAACTTTTGAAACATGTAGAGATTTTTTTATGTGGATACATATCCGTCTGGTTACTTTCCACAGAGTGGGAACAAAGACCAAGGCAAAAAATATTTATTAGGCACACGAACGCACGCGGATAAAATTCTCTGATTGCGAGGAATGCGTGTTCGGTACTTTATACGCACTTGGCGCGTGTTTTATTCGCAGTTTGACAGTAGTCAGTGTGTGCGCGCGCGAGAAGAGCGGCTTGAGAACGGAGCTGCTTGCTTCTTGTGTGAAACGAAACGTGTCGCAGCAGTCGTACTCGTAGGCAAGTTCATCTGACATATCGCTGAACATAAACTGAATTATTATTGGTGTTTAATTTTGATTATGTTGGACTGAAATAACTATACCAATCATTTGTGTGGCGTAATACAAAAAACATTTATTTTGAATCATAAACTGTCATCATGGGGGTTGTGTAATTGATATTTTGTGCTCCTAAAATAAAACGTTAATCTCAAAGTGTTCGATTTTCAAATGTTTTGATTACAAATTTGTGTAATATAAATTTTCCAGTGGTTGCTACATTCAGTTTTATTGTCTGAGTAATCAACTGTTAGGAGAATTGTGAAAATGTCTAAGGTTTCACTCAGCAATATACCTTCAAATCCTCGTATAAATCGTCTGAGAACCTTTTCAAGAGTGAGTATATTTTAACAAAATTATTTATTATAGTATGTAATATAAAAATGCAAAAGAATGACCAATTCAGAGGCCTTTTAAACAAAATTATGACGGTAACCGTTTTGAGGTTACCTAACATTGAACTTCGTATTATTTTTATGGCAAGACGTTATATTATTGTATGGTACGGTGAGTTAAACAAATGAAATATATATTTTTATTGCTTACTCATTGCCAAAAGGTGCATAATAATCTTTCTTTCAAGCCATTTTTTACCTTTTTATCTTTGTCTTATTCCCTTTACAACAATAATACTAAAAATCTTTTGTTCCCAAACCTACATCTTTACTCATGTACTAGAGCAATTTCAAAATAGATAAATTAATCTAACATAAAACAGATAAAAAAAAGCTTTTTGAAACAAATTATTACATATATTACAGTTTACCTATTTTGTTATGTACATGAAATTTAAATTGATTTGTAGGTACTATGATATTATTATCATAATTAGCATATTTTAATAATAGTATTATAGCAAAATGACAGATTTTTTATTACTGGTACATAACATATATGTTTTTTTTCCTAAAATCTATGATTTATAATTAGAATTCTTTAAAAAAAATAAACTCATGGACACTAAATTAGTTCGGGATATAATTATCAGGTGAGCAGAATTTTAAAATGTGTAATGTTTTGGAAAATTTGTAAAAATATTATTAATTTTTATTTATTTATTTCATATACAATATAAAATATAAACATTCTATTTCTGTAGATTTCATTCTGTTTCTTCCTATATATCAATTTATCAGCTATATATGACTCTGTAGAGCAAACAAGATAATGTGGGAGAACTCTAGATACTGGTGGTCTTACTGCAAAAACTATTTAATTTTGGACTGTGCTTCTGACTTCTACTTAGTATAATGGGACAACACAAATGACAAGACACATGAGCTGAGATGAGCTAGTGGTTGAAATTCTACCTTACAATTGAAGTGCCCAAGAGATATTCAAATCGTGCCCCATAGAACAATTATGGATTGATAATGATCAAGAGAATCCTTAAGGCTAGGTGCGTTATAAATTAAGGAAAGAAATTCAATAATTACATGTGAAGTATCCTCTATCGTAATAATTGTAAAAAATATTTATAACTTGTAAAATGACTAGAAGTTTTAAACATTTGCTTTACATTATTTTGCTGTAGCATGTGACTAAAATTGGTTTGCATGGTGTCCCTTCATGATTTTGACATGTTAATTGCTGAGCTCCATAGTAATTAATAGGACCATGCTAACAATTGCCAATGTCAATTTAAATAATGTGGTTCATTGTTGTTAGTGTGAAGGACAATATGTTATGGTGGACACAATATTGTTGTGTATTTTTTTCGATGACTCGCTTTGGATCTCATCTGTTCTAACGGAATTTTGTTATCAATTTTAC
The DNA here is from genome assembly GCA_018249915.1 of Cecropterus dorantes dorantes. NCBI lineage: Eukaryota > Metazoa > Arthropoda > Insecta > Lepidoptera > Hesperiidae > Cecropterus > Cecropterus dorantes. The sequence goes on from DWLI01003413.1 coordinate 5,765, forward strand.
ACTACCATTTGAATAAGCTAGAGAATTTATATTTTAAAGATTTAAGATTAACACATTACCAAAGATAAGAAAAAATATTTAAAAAAATATTTGCAAGACTAAAATGCATAAAATAATTATTTAAGGAAAATATGTAGTTTTATAAATATTTTTAATAAAATTTTAATTAAAGTGGCTTATGATGCAGAATATTTACTAACCTCTCCTATGTCTCCAATGTCTCCTACATTATTAGAAAGATGAGTCTAACATGAGTTCACATCATTTACAGTTTAATGAAAAATTTAAAATTCTTTATTCATCTCAAAGTTTCATTACAAATAAGTTGCAACAAAGTCGCAGTTTTACTTATAACTCATGAATTATCTGTGAAATGCTTTCTTTTTAAATAGACTAAATAAAATAGACTATATTTTATTTAGTCTATTGTAAAGGTGGTGCAGTACAATATTTATTATTAAAAAAATGTACTGAACTTATCCAGTGGCAATATAGTTTATATTTTAATTTTCTGTTATGAGTTCAAATTATACTCAACGTTCAATGGCTAAAATATTTTATGACGACACATGAATACAAGTTAATAAAAACCAATTTGAACGCATGATATGTGATGTGTGTGATACGCACGGAATGCATTTATAATAACATCCATGGACGTAGAATTAATCATAATCCTGCCACTGCTTCTGCAGTATAATCATTATTATGATTATTTTTTACTAAGTATATAATGTACAAGTTAATAAGCATAGCCATATCTTTGTATTTTTTAAACAGGCTGTTCTTGAATGTACATCAGAAACAACTTATGATTCAGAAGAATATATATTATTTACTGAGAATAATTTATTCAGAAGAATGTATTACTGTGCTTCTTAATTTTCAAGTTTATTTATAAGGATATGCTGCCTCATATACGATTGCACTGTAAGTAGTAGGGTAGATTACTAGATTTTATTGCAAATTTAAATTTGCTTTCTTGGTGACAACTAAATTGATTTGCAGTTGTATAATTCCAAATTTTCCAAAAAATGTTTTATATCAAATATAAAACAAACAACTGTTTTGACTAAGATTTTGTCGTTTTTAGCACCCCGGGCAAGTGTCCCGGTTTATACAAGTAAAACAGGACCTGCTTTTACATCATTTAATATCTCAGATTACTTGGCTTTAGAGGATGTAACAGTGATTTATTTTTGGATTCTGTTTTAATATAAACTATTAATATGTCAGGGTGTAAAATAGTTTTTTTTAAACCTTTGTTTTATTTTGTCGATCAGCATATTAAATAAATAGAAATAGTTTAATTTACTCTAAATATTTACCCTAAATTTAATGCTTTAAAATCTCTATTTTAAATTCTTGTCAATTAAAAGAAAAATGTATATAGGTTAGATTGTATAGGCTGGAAGCGAGGAGGTACTATTTAAGAATACTATGTATTTTGTTTGATTTTTATCTAATTTTTTAAGCTGTGACTACCACAAAAATTTCGGAAATAGCTCATGTTTCATTGGTTATCATTCGACAAATACATCTTACCGTATATAACACTTAATCCGTTTGATTGTATTTATTACCATCAATTAATGACGGGTTGATCCATCGCCAGAGGTTAAGGGTTCGGATGTCGTCAGGGTACGAATGTGGTAAACCACGTCCATGAGGCAAGGCCAAACTTGTTAATGAGCGCATCATTGATTACTAACAAATAGTGGTTAAGAATAATTAAAAAAAAACGTCTTATTCGTATGCTATTCCTTATATATTTGATATTGGAATTATGTACCATGTTTAACCTACTTTACAAATGAAGCACGTTATTTATTCGTGTATACTCGTATTATTTCTAGGTAGGTACCTACCGTTCCGTAAAAATTGTGCATTGCGAAATATTGATTTATATTTGTATAAGTTTAACTTCGAATGTATTAAACCGGCAGCTCTCCCTCAAATTGAAAAGGCTTAAAGTACTTGAGAACATGCTTTTCCAATTTATACTAGTTCATTCATCCATAATTATTTAATTATATGCATAATTAATAGGCTAATATTAATAGGATAAGTAGGTAATATGTCATACTTATATATTTTTAAATGAATGTGTGATGTATGTAAAAACAACAATAAATATTGTATAACAGTTTCATGTACGTAATGTATGTTAATGAAATGCGTGATCGTAATTTGCACTAATTGCTTCGCGGTCACCAATTTTATGAATGATCCAGCTGCGATCCATTGCCTTTGTCTATAATTGTATGTAATGCTTAATATTTAATTGCAATTTGCAATTTTTAAAGTATCGTCTTTGCTGTTTTATGAGCAAGGGTCTGTTGATATTTTCTTTTCGAAATGCAGAAAATAATAAAATTGTAAATTATGGAATACTTTGCAAAACGGATAAGGGTTTCTTTAATTGTTAAATGAAAGTTATTTGTGACAAAGGTTTTTTAAATAAAAGTAAAGTATAGTAAATTTTCATACGAATATATAGGTACATATTGTTTATTCTCTATACAGTAGAACTCTTTGTAAGTTGATTGCGGAGTCATGGCCGTCATGGCAATTATTGTTTTTAAGTTACACGTCCAAAGGTTAAAAGAAGAATATTATTACTAAGCTTCCGCTCTCTGTCTGTTGATCACACTACTGCCTACGATACCGAAAAATAAATATAGGTGTCCCCGAATTCACACACACCACCGACATTTGTCGATGTCTAGATTTATATACTGAACCGTAATAAATGAATACTTTAAATGTTTATAATGCATTTATTTCCATAGAGCTGATATGATAACAATAGTATGGTAAAAATGAATTTGTAGTGTGGAGAATCCAAAATTTTGTAGTGTGGAGCCATATGTTCCATAAGCATTTAGAAAGAAACAATTATATTCGTATATCTATGAAATTTCGTATGAAATTACTGAATTCCAATATAAATTTCGTGGTAAGCCATAGCTGATATTAATATGAGGCGTCTGAACTTAGTTAGTCTTCAAGAGCAGCAACGCCTATTAAGATAACCACCACCTTAGAAAGATGTTGCAATATTTTTAACTATTTTACTTTTGACGTATCAATGATAATAAAGATTAATAAACGCCCATAAGCCGCTTATAAATAAGCCGAGCAGACTGTTGATAGCGAGCCGTTCTATATAACGTGATACGCCGCCGGACGGTCGCGGTTTGGGATTTAATCGTTAAAGAGTATTAGAACTTTGTATTGTAAATATTTGTGTCGATTTTCTCTTAGTATAGATATAGCTCAGATACATATAGTTAGATAGATATAGTTCGTATATATTTTATTTTGTTCGTAAAGTTAGTATAATTTTGATAGTAAGTGGCTATTCTCGTTATCAACCCTAGATAAGATAAGCCTTGCTTGAGTTTTGCAGCTGATGCGTTGTTACTCGGAGAACTAAGTGGGTCGAATAAGTATGCATCCCTTACGACTATTCAAACCAGAACACTGCAACGCTTTAAATTGCTTTTATTAGGCAAAAATAGGTGAGGTAGTGGTGTCACCATATACGAACCACAAAGGGTTCTACTACATTTAAAGTTGCTGTCCGAAAAAGAAACTGATTCGGTTTATGAGTTGATAACTCATCGGGAAATAACAGAGATTAAATCTTATTATAAAGAGTTAGCCCGTACCTCACCTTATCTGGTGGAGTTTGTACAGTTTTATCTCTTTACAATCAAAATAGATAGCACGATACTAAGGACTATTAGCGTATTTTTGCATTTTCTACTTGTTCGCGAATATCTGCTCCCTTATTTACAACGCAATTTCTTGATATTTTCAGTATCTTTGCGGATCATCTGGAAAACTTATCTTGTTAACTTTTCTGTTTACGTAAGTCATAAATGTTTCTCATGATCAGTCATAATTAATTGCTTCTATGAAGAGAAATTTGGTCAAAGAAATAGTTCCTTTCATACGTGCAGTGAGTAAAAAATATAACCGACTAGGTGTGCCACGCGGCTTCACCTGCTATCCCCTATCTAAATAAGAAATAAAAACAAACAAACATAGCGTGATGTTATATAGCCTATAGCCTTCCTCAATAAATAGACTATGTAATACAAGAATAATTTTTCAATTCGAACCAGTAGTTCCTGAGATTAGCCCGTTCACCCAAATAAACTTTACTGTTTTATAATATTAGTTTAGATAATACTTGATTGCAATAACATGAGTACTAATTATAGAAACAATAAACGTAATATTTTCATATTGGTTTCATTTCAAAAAAACACGTTTTAAATGGTTTAATTTCCGTGTGGTTTTTTTGTCATAAAATGTCTTATTAATTAAATTATTCTGTATGATATACATTGTATATTAAATCACGTCTATTTTATAAAAAATCTGTTTGCTACTTACGTTTATAACTTCTGTAAAAGGTTAAAATATTTGTCAGAGAGTTGACCTGCTATTTCATCGAAATAATTCGAAAAAATTGTTCCATATCAGTAATGAGAAATCTTCAATTCAGTTGAGATATTGCAATCTGATTTTATCCACGGACCATATGTGCTCGTTCAATATTTGAGCTTGTATAATATACTTATTTATGAATTATAAATATATAATAAATTTGATTGGTAGGTAAGTTTGAGTTTTGCCGAGACCACGATCCATGTAACTGGGTCGAAATATCGGCAAAAAGAAATTCAAAAACCGCATATCGTGAATACCGCATATTGTAACATATGGAAATGTAACAAATATTTGAGTAAGTTTGAGTAACATATTTGCTAAATAAATGTTACTTAAAACACGACCTCCATTAAAAACCTAAGTTAAGAAATTGCTTGTAGGCTACCTGAAATAAGATATTTTCATGGTTAATGTACTTTTCACTAAATAAACGAGAATTAAAATCAACAAGGTAACACACCCACTCCAACAATTAATATAAGTTTCAAAGTTCACAGTAGTTGTAAATTACAATTGACATCATCAAATTGGTCCTTATTAGTCATTTCCTGGAAATTAGCCACATATAATTTCGGCTTCATAAAGTACCTAAACACTTCTATCCATGTAGTTAAAAACTTTCCATGAACGATGCAAAACATGCCCATGTTTGTACGTACTACAAACAATGTGATAACATTTTTAAACGAGAATAGATTTTATAAACAAATATATAGCCGTTAAGAATATCATAAATGTAATTCAATTCACATGCCTTGCATTGAAGAAAGCTGCAATACTCAATACATGTCGAATAGTCCGAAAAATAATTTAGTTTTAAAAGTGATATGAATTGTTTTATCACTCACTATCAACAATTGACTGGCTCCATGATATTTCATGTAACCTGATGTATCCAGAGTAAATAATCATATAACAGAACATAATAATAACGCCTTATTTAGATGTCCGTCTGGCTGGCGATCGTATCCAAAACCCATTGCGTGTCAGGTATGGTAAATGGCTCCGTCTCGCGGGCCATCAATTGTATAGAGTAGTGTTTTTCAACCTGGGAGTCTCTGTAGGGTAATCGCGAGAGAGGTCAAGAAAACACTTTAGTAGAGGTCAAGAAAACACTTTAGTAAAAAATAATAAATTTTAAAAAGATAGATTTATAAGAAATTAACAAAATGATACTGGCACTTGTTATGTTACAAAAAATATTAATACAATTAAAAATGGGGTCATAAAAAAGATTAAAAAACACTGGTATAGAGCAAATAAAAGGCAATAATGATGACTATAGTATTACGATACTAATTTACTGTACTCAGTTACAAATGGCGGAATATTTCTAAGTGCACCTTTTAGCCGTTAATTGCAAAATTAAGTGATCACTTTCAAGCGTTAAGCGCATCGTTATTGACTGCTATTTTACGGAATGTACCAGTTATGTTGTTTGTTTGGGCTTATCTTTGCAATTAGTAAATTGACCAGAGCAATTTGTTTACTTCAAAACAATCATCCATTAACCTTTGAAGGTGCAATGCCGGATATGGCCGCCGTATTTAAAGGAAATATGTGAGCAAGGATCCGAAGTGCCCCGAACTCCGAACGGCGTTCAACGCTGCCTCCCGTTCAGCAAAGAAGCATGTGGCCAAG
>DWLI01003414.1:0-11869 GCA_018249915.1 Cecropterus dorantes dorantes
GGGTTGATTCCACTATATCTTAGTATATTTGTATAATTGAATTCCGTCCGTCAACCCACTATTGTGCCACTGCTGGCACGGGTCTTCTCTCAGATTGAGAGTTTCAGGTCATAGTCCACCGCGCTGGCTAAGTGCGAATTGGTCGACTTCACACACCTTTAAGAACTTTTTAAAGAACTCTCGGATGTGTAGGTTTCCTGACGATGTTTTCCTTCACCGTAAAGCAGTGATAATTGACTTCTTAGTACATAAGTATGGACATCTATAGCCGATGCAAATTAAACAGGGGCTAAAGGTACCTTCGCATTAGCCTTTCTCTCTTAGTCCATTCTTACAACTCACACCATACTTTTACACTAGTGGTCTAAGCTACGAATATAATTAAGAAACGGTGTGACTTTAGTGCAGCATCCATCAATTCACAAAGAGTTCTATTACATTCCATTTCATATTAAATATTACCTACTTTTTATAAAATAGATGCAAACTGTTCAGCGACCACTAAGTCAACACTTAGCCTTGTAGTTTACTATAATTTTGACGCATAAGAAAAATAACGTTATTAGCTAAAAGAAAAGTTTGTAATATAACCTTTAAGAACTTTGACAGACGTAAAAGATTGGACCAAGAACGCAAATATAAATGTAAATCAAGTTTTAATTCGGTGGGAGGAATTTAATCTCTATCTGTCACTAACAACTGCAACATTATTATAATCATAAGCTTAGACATATTTTGTATCTATGTACACGTTTGTCGAAATAATACCTATAACACATATGAGTGTGAATCATTATGAGTATAAAATGTTGTTTTAATTTTCATTCCTTATTATTACGCTCATAATTATATTACACGTAACATCGGGCTCAACGTTTAGTAACAACAAAATCGTGTGTCGTCATTACCCCCGGGAGCAGTCACGGCAGTAGGGGTACCTTGCGGTTTGTCGCCGCGGCCGCCCGTCTCAAAACTTCCCTTATAGTGGTCAAACCAGTAAATTAGTTTATTTGAAACTAATTAATTTCTCTTTACAACTTCTTTCATTTCTTATAACCAATTATGAAACTATTAAAATATATTTTTTTACTTAAATTATAATATATATTTTCAAAAGGAAAAATGTATAAAAATGGTTAAATGTTAAGCTGTTTTAGTAATAACTGAGAAGTATGATAAATTTCAAGTTTTTCCATCATGAATTTAAATAATTCTCTCTTATTGCCCCCAGCATGTTGCGTGACGCTGAATGGGATAAAGGGATTAAAGGTTTCCTTTTTATATTACTCCGACTACAATCCTGGAATTGAGCATTTAGTCAAAATATAAGTAGAACGTGATAATTTACTAAATCTTCAATTTTATACCTTACAGACGGTGTCATCTAACATGTTTCTATTATTCAAATCTATGATGTTGTGATGATCACAAATTCCTGCATCATTTTACAACAAGGTTTCAAAATAGTATGAGTTTTTAAACTACTTGGTCGTAATGTAAGGTGAAAACATAGCGTAAGAGTTATAAATCATGTTTTCCTCCATTTATATGGACACTTTATTACGACGGCGCGTTCTAAATCAAATGATAAAATGCTCTTATTTTATGTTTCCTTTGGCTGCTCTATGCGTACTGTCGTTTTCCGAGTCGCATTGTCGCGTCTACACGTAAGTGCTTTGCCTCCGGAGTTTATTTGTGTATTTTCATCAAAGGTTAAGTGCGGTACAGGAGCTCAAAACAGATCCTTTGTTCTTTTTATGAACATTTTTTGTATGTGATATGCTTATGTTACTAATGAGTTTATTTACTTAATATAGATGTATTAAATATACACGTTATTATGATATATCTTTATACTTTAATGACATAATATAATTATTATAGAAGTAGTTACATTTATCGAGAATACATTCATTATGTAGCTATTTGAAAACTTATTTATTAAAGTTCAGTGCCTTACCTTATAGGAGCCAAGATTTTTTACTGAGCAGGCGAGGCGAACGCTACGCCCCGCTGGTACGGTAACATTTTGTATTACATCAGTGAACTCAGGTTCTTCCACAACTGAAACAATGAAAGTAAAATATTTGTTAGCCACCTGATATTGATCACCTGATATTCATTATCATGATATAAAATTTTGATTGATTGTTTCAATTTCTCTTAAGGGTTTTATCAAAAAGCTGGCGGGATTCTACAGTTATAAGGATATTTTTGTCAGGAGATACGATTTGTAATTCTCAAATTATCAAAGCAGAACGCTTTTAAACAAATTGAGTGGACGATAAGGAATAATGTCGTCGTTTATCAAGTTCCGAGATAGATGGCTGCTGCTCTACTCTGCCCATTTTAAATGCGTTTGTCTCCGACTTTCCAAATTGGCTCTCTTTGTTTTCTTCTCAAGTTCTCACTTTTATTTAAAAGCTATGAGTAGTTGGCAACAGAAAATAAAAAGCTTTATAATATAGTATTCTGAAGTGCAGAAGTCGAATACTAAGTACTCGCAGTTGTTCGGGGGATTGACTAGGTAAACATTTTGTCATTCAGCGAACAGAATCGAAAGGGAGACGCCTCGTGTTCGCTTGGCCGAGGCAAGGCAAGCCGACGCCGTGCTGTTTGGAGAATAAACTATTCAGCGCCGATAGGTTGCATATACTTTTTGCCTACAAATCTTGTTCATTAAATATAGTTTTTTATTATATTTATATGACTATTGTTATTATATAGTAAAGATTACTTTAGAGTGCCGATTTTTTTAAATGTAAGACTATATTATTAATAATTAAATATGTAAGTATTATAACTGAAACAAAGTAAACGTAGGTAAACGGCAAGGCATACTTAATGTAAAGCTAAGCTTCGTAGTTTTTAGGAAAATTCTAAGTTAATATAAAATTCCGGGCCATACTTGTTAATATATCGCATCCTTGATGAATAAAGAGTACGAAAACGTGTTGTAAAGTGTACAAGTTGAGCATGAAGTAGTTGTCCAAGGGTTGACTAAGTAAACATTTGTCATTCAGCGAACAGCGTCGGTCGGAGGGGGTGACACGATGGCCCGGTGCAAGGCGAGGCATGCAGAATCCGTACTGTTTGGAGAATAAATTTGCTCTGTGGTGATAGTTTGCCGTTCGCACTTGTTTACGTATCACAGCCGTGTTCAAGCTGATGTCACGACTTTTATTTTATTCCACACTCGCGCAATACTCGAGTAGATAATTCTGTTTACTGTTTCGACACAAAAAGGGACGTTTCACGCCCTGTTATAATATTTTTACCTAGAGAAATAATAAATTATGCTTAAAGCTTAGAATTCGCCTTTTTCGCAATCATATTACTAGATTTTATCGGATGATGTACTAAGTGTCGTACCTTCCGTTTTGCTTTATGTTTTATACTTAATTTTACTTTTTAATCTGAATGCAATCTTTGTTTATCTGAGATGTTGTAATACGCGTTGCATGTATACTATAGTAGATATTATCATAGACATTGTCTATAAATGTTCAAAAAAAGCTCACAATACACTAAAGCAACCCTAATCACTATCTGGTGTAGTATAATATTTTAAATGATACGAGTTTATACCTATCCTTGCTTTAGACATTCTCCTATAATATTAAACTGTCTATTCTATACTTTTATAGATGTGAATATATATGAATGTGCTGTATACACGACGAATCTGAAATCTGATTGATGTACTTTCGTGCGGCATTATTTAGATTCATCTTCGCGTGAGCGCAGCGCCAGGAGAAGCCGAGTGAAGATGAAAGCTCCGTGTGTCGTGCCCACCTGATCGTATTAGCTCAAAGCATGATGCTCCATTTTCTGCCCCGTTGCTCCGACTCAACTGATGTAAATCGCGCATTACCATCCATAACGCACCCTATTAGCCGTATGCTTTGCTGAGTATTGCTTTGGACGCAAATTCTAATAAATGTTAGATAGGATAAACCAGAACTCGTCAGTTTCTTTTCCCCTTCTGACGAGCTTTATTATCAATAAATAAACTGAAATACATATTCAGTTTGTATGTTGAATTTGTTCCTCTAGGCGAAATTTAATATTTATTAAAACATAATTTACTTTTCAAGCTATCTTAATACAAATATACAAATTAATTAAAACTTGCAGAGTATAGAGCAATATTTAAATTGTACTCATAGGCGGAAAACATAATACAACATAACATTGCTATTGTTGTATTAGAGAAGAGACGTAAATGTAAAAGAAACATACATATTACGGCGCACATACCTCAACATTTCGAATAATACGATGAGGGAACATGCATTTAAGTTAATGAGCTCGCCGAGACGAGAAGTTCTATTTGTTTCAATAATACTGTACATTAAAATTAAGCAGGGTAACGTTGGCAATAATCTCACACACCACGAGGCAGTGTGGCGTGTGCAGGGGTATTTAGGGGTTAATTAAGAAACCGCAGACAGAGAGGGAAGGGTAATCCCTTTGTCACCGGTGGCAAGATGCTATACCAGATACGAATGCATACAATATTGTAAATTAAATGTTCTGACATTCACATATACGTTACTTATTCAATTATACTTTCTTATGGATACGTTTCATTGATGTTATTTGCAACAGTATCCTGAAAACCGTATAAAGCGAGGCGGAATTCGTAGGGATATTTTGAGGGTTAATTTAGAAACCGCAGACAGGGATGGGGAGGGAATTCCTTTGTCACCAGTAGGTAAATGTTAGCTCTGCTCTGCATGTGTATGTTCAAATATATCGTGACCCTATTCTGAGAACCATTTAATATTATTTCATTGATTTCTAAATTACGCCCATCTGTTGTAAAAAATATATGTCTATTAGATAATTTACGAAAACATTATTACAATTATCACAATCAAAGTGACTAGAGCAATACAGTCAAGGTATTCACATAGTTTAATGTAATTTGAATGTTATTTATGTATACATATAATGTTATACAAATATTACTTCCATTTTATTGAAGTATATAATAACCACTAGTTTTCCTATATCTTGGAGCACTGGAGGGGTCCCACCACACTGATCCTAAGCAGATAGGTAGAGATATAGAGTAGTTTGAAAATGGAGTCCTCAGCATTATTATCTTAAAGAACATCGCATACGCTTTTAAAGGTTAATTAGGAACCACAAGAAGGAAGAGAAATCTCTTTGTCACTAACGGACAGATTTTCCATTACCAACTTCTGACATTGCTGTGAAAGAAAATCAACGGGGTTTTCACTCACATATATAGTTGCTTAAATAAGTGTGTTTTTATGTATATACGTTTTACTAAAAGTACAAAAACATACATCACTTATATTTCTGTTTTAATGCACCGCTTACAAACACGTAACTTCAGTACAAATATTGATAGATATTGATAGAAGGTGTTACAACTGAAACATTTAGTTCAACGATAATACAATTGCCAAACGTAATAATTACGGCTGGGATTGGTTCGGCTAAATATTCCAAAACTAATAATGAACGGGTTGGCATCGGCTCGCCGGCGATGGTCCTAACTCGGGAATAATCTCATATTAAAGCTGGCCCTTATGCAAATCGGAGGCGGTCACTCGGAAGTCATCAGGAGCGCGGACCCGCCGCAAATTGACAGCCATGCCGCCAAATTGATTGTGGCTACGGTACCTCGTTACACGTACAATGACGTATCACTGACAAATAGCCTTTTGAAAATTCTTTTGTTTAATATTTGCATTTGATTGCGCGAATGTAGGTTCTGTTATGTAAAATAAGTCTTAAAATGAGCTTTGCAAGCCTTTTTAGGTTCGCATTCATTTTTATTTTATCTTTACATTCGGTACTTCAAAGTTTAAGTAGCATACAGTTTTAAATTTTGAGACGTAATATACAATTAGAAATAATGACATTTGTTTATTTAAATTTAATAAAACAAAACACTTGTTTAACACTGCTGATTTCTAAGTACAAATATTAGTTATTATGTTCGACTCGTTGTTTAGGTATATATTTAATAATAAAGCCATTACCGTGCCTAGCTTCAAACTCGCCGGTGATCCACGTAATTATGAGATATTTAAGGCATGTATAAAAAGAATAAAATACTACGTTTTCATTGAGTAATGTTAAACAAGTACACTATTCAATGAAAACTTAGAATGTTACCATAATAAAATAATATTGACAGGAATTGTATTAGGAGAATGTGAAGCATTTTAACCTGGGCTAGCGCCTGTCGATGCGGGGCCGCTAAATGGCTAATGAAGGTCCGGGAAAATGTAACGATTTGATAAGTGGTTGCAAAATAAATATTAAATGTGAGGGTATAATACTTAAAGATCAATACAAATTGAAGTAATTAAATTCTAATATGTTCATATGTATATTGTATGTATATTAATAATTATAGGATATAAGAATGTATTAAGAAAAAATATTTGTCTTTTATATTTTTACGTTATATCTACGCTGTATTACGCTATATGTTAAATCCATATGTTTAACCCGACTTTTTTATTTAACAATAACATCATTTCTGTATAAAGAACTAACTCCTTCACTTTTATGAGCAAAACTTCACTCATTACATCGTGTAATAAAAATTTCGTAACATGTGCATATTATGGCCTGAAAGTTTTCATCAAAGTGTCCGCGCAGCCCTCATTCCAACGTCATCTTTTATCTTTTACTGAATCCACCCTCCGCTCGGATGTTCTACAAACAATAAGAAACCAACTCTAAGTATGATTCTATTGTTGAACATTATTAATCAAGATCATTATTCAATTTGACGCTAAAAATGGCTTGATTTTAAAAATGGTCCCTCGTTCATTAAGAGATTTTAATCATCGTGTTTTATTGTCTGCGTTAAGCATCAATTAGCGGAATGGGAAATTGTTTGTATACGATGTTTTATGTGTTTTCCTCGGTTCTTCAGAGCGCAGTTGTGCATTTTTATTTTTATTCTACTTGCTTTATGAAACAATTTATCAAATAAATTTCCTTGTAGTCGCAAGGATTTAAATAAAGGTTGAATCTGTTGATGCTTAAAGCTATCCTGTGGCACCTATTTCTATATAGTTCTACTTGTACTACAAACTGCGTAGTGATATATAAGCCGTTTTAATTTTAATCTTTAAACTTCTAATGAATCCTGACTCAATACATACCCGTCAGTTTAACTTAAAACAGACTAAAATATTTTTCGTTACGTTAATGTAAGAAATAAAACGAAATAATAAAAATGCTGTTTACAAAATGCAACAAATATATTTTTAATGAAGTATTCGCGCTTTGTATGTCTCCTACAGTTGCGAATTATTATAAGTTTATTCGTCCCTTGTCGCAGATGTTGCTTGTAATATTCTCATATACGATCAAATTCTTTTAAGAGATCCGCAGATAAAGAACATGGCGTCGGGTGTTTGGACGGTTTCGGACTTTTACTTATTTGTATGCCTTACCCTTCGCGGGGACGGGACGTGACTATTCGAGATACATAAACCCTGAGTGAATACAGAAAATAGAAATAAAGTAACATATTATCTTTCAGTGGACGGATTGTGGAAAAATACCCATTTGGTTTATTGTATCCCGTGTCAGGGTTCCTTGTTAAACAATAACATGTTTTATGAGTGTATACTTATAAGTATTTACAGATAAAGGCTTATTGTCTATAACAATGAGGTCAATTAATATCTTACTCAAAGGAATGTGTATTTAATCAAATATCTTCGTTGTTCGACGTTACCGTGAAGATCTTTTTACGTAAATCTTATTATTAAATTTTAATACGTAGTGAGTAGTACATACAGTAATGAGGTTCAGCAACATGCAAATAAAAGTGTATTCTAATTGAATTGACCACGTAAATTTACATCATTCTTCACAAATGCTATATTAAAGTTAATTTAAAGTCATACGTACATAGCATGCAATTATTAAAATGTTGATATGTTATTTGCGTTAAAAAATGGATAATAAGATATGATACATACTAGATATGTATCATGTAGAAATCTAATAATAAACTTGTTTTGCTTAAGTTTGATAGATCAAACTAAAGTAAAACAAGTTTATTATTAGATTACTATAGCAATAGATAGCTATAGTAGTAAGTGTAAAGAAAACCTGACGTTAATTTATAAATAGCTAATTATTTAGAATCATATTGAATGGGTGTCGGGGAATTTTCCGTGAGCGACGGTGACGGGAAACAGATAACGAGCGGGCTGTCAACATGTGTTTCCGCCCTTCCGCCTAACTGACCGCGACATGACCCCTCACACGCTACTACGTCGCACCACCGATGGATATATGAGTATCAAAATACGTGTCAAAGTTATGAATTACATTTTTTAGTACATTTATCGAAGTGCTGGTGATCGTTTATTGACATTTAAGACGCTGAATGAGATCTCCTCTCTACGTCTCTCGAATCTCTACATTAGGTTTTAATAAACATTTTACATGAATAGAACTTTTTCACGAATATTCAAACGAATTTTCATTACAACTATATACCAAATTTTATTTGAATCTTGCAAACATTTGTCAAGTTAGATAATATTTTACTAGGTCCAAGCCACTATAAAAATATTTAAAACTTAATTTTCAAACCGTTTATGGCGTAGCTCATGGCATTAACAGACTTACCAAGTTTAAATTGCTGATGAAGACGTAAACATCGTGAAACAGCAAAATACCTGTATTGAAGCGAATGAACGTTTGCATAATACGGTTTCTTAAGTCTGATCACTAATTGAACAAGTGTTTTGAGGCTCACGGGCGCGTAAGTCGAGAGATCTAATTAAAGCACCTACCGCGGTGCGCCGCCGAACCCCAGTCGGAGCCTATTATCACGCCTCCACCTCCTATTAGCATTGTCTCCTCGAGGGCGATACTTATCTTTATTTAAATTCACTTCTTGGTAATTGGGTTGACGAGTCGACAACGTGATTTGCATTGATGAGAATTGGCCAGTATATCCGGATCTCGTAACTTTCTTCGCTCCCCTAATTTGTTTTATTGCTTTTATATAACCGGTATGATTTTAAAGCGACACCGTTTTGATACGTAATAATCCGGTAACATAGCGGCGTTTTGTACGACAATAGACGCAAAGCTGTGTGTAGGTGTCATAAAAATCTCGGCGCGTGCAATAACGTCGCTCATCGCACACGTTGTTCTCGCATTGCTGCCAACATATGGAAATGCGCAATTCATGGGACGTAAACATTCAGGTTAATAACAAGCACCGCGAGCTTTTCAGGCGTTATTAGCACGCTCAGGGCGCATGAAACGCAGACGTCGTAGCGTTTTTGATAGCGACTGCGTATGAGTGCAGTCAAAGAGGATGCGCTTGGTTATTTCTCATTAAGGCACACGCGATAAAATCACACAGAGTCGTTGCCTCATTAAAATCTTCTGGTGCGCGCATCTGTAAGCCTTTTGTGAAGGCAGCAGTGCGGCACTCTCGACGCCTTTCACGTGTCATTTCGGGCACAATGCCGCGTGTCGAGGGACGAGGCGCCTTGCAATTTTTGCTGTGACATGCCACCGTGCGCTTTTTATCAGTTTATAGAAAAATATTTTTAGGACGAAATAATGTTTTGATGCTTACTGGATAGGGTTAAACTTTTAATGTTTATGACTTCACATAGGCATTACTATGCAGCCGGCATTATATATACAGCTGGCCTTCAATGTGTAATAAGAATAAGTACTCAGAATTAGAGCAAGCCAAAAGCAAATTGGTTAACTTCACATATATCTTTGAAGAGCTTCTGAAAGTCTACGCCGCACGGAGAAATTCTAGGAAGACAGGCGGGCAGCAAAGAGAGCCGCGACCGGTTGCCGACCTTTGATCTAGAGAATAAGCGTAGTGAAACTCTTAATAGTTCATATTACATATTCAAAGGGAGATTATACGGTTTTATCTAGTCTTATTGGGGGTTAAGCCTAGATAAAACTATTGTGTAGATGTTAAAGACGGACATAAGTACCTTATAACAATTAGTCTAAATCATTTTCTATTTTAAATTAATCTTTAAACAAATTAAAAACCTTTTGCGTGCTCATTTTGCGATATGACGTCGGTTGCTACGAACTTTTTTTATAAGATTGAAGTAGCAAGCAAGCGTGCAGTCCACCTGATGGTAAGTGGCCACTGCCGCCCATGGACATATGCAACTTTATATAGAACAGGGATTCTATCTGAAGTCGATCAAAGATGCGTTGCTGCTCCTGAGAACTTAGATGGTCACGTCATATATAAGTGAGCTGGCAATTGGCATCGTCGTTATTTGTCACAGTATTCTATAAGAGGCGAAAAAATTAAGTCTACATTTGCATACCTATGCGATAATACAAGAGTGCAGGTTGCTTTATATTCAAAGTCAGATAATTACTAAAAGAGCTAAGATACGGCAAATTTAAGCGCAAAGGCAATTCGATGTTTAACGTGGTTCGTTTTGCATATTCATAGTTAGTCCCGCTGTTACCGCTCACCTACCGACTTCGAACTTATAATGGATTTACAGTGGTTTATGATAAAAAATATTTCACACTCATTAAATACACAAATACATATTATAATGCCATGTTACCATTTTGTGGAAATCTATACTTATATTATAAAGCAAACAAATTCTACTTTGTTTGGCTGAACGGGCTATCTCAGGAACTACTAGTTCGAATTAAAAAAAAAATGTATCGAATAGTCCATTTATCGTACAAGGCTATGTAACATCACGGTATGTTTATTTGTTTTTTTTTTATTTAGTAGCGGGTGAAACCGCGTAGCACACCTAGTGATTAATAAATGGTTGCAGAAGATAAGAATGTCAACCAATGATAATGATTTAAATCCAACTTACATATAACTAGAACACTACGTTAATTACTTTATACTCGTTTGACATAGGTACGTGTTTTACTTCTATATAATAAGTTACAGAATTATCAAGAATTAATCTACTTTACGTAGAAATAATATTTAAATATCCATATTTTTAATGTCCACAATCTACAATTTCAATACACGTGATAATAAGCCATTTTAAGATGAATAAAGTTATTAATTATCTTAAAATAATAAAATACAAAAAGCGGCTATATGAATTTAATTTTATATCACAATTCATGTAGGTTTTTGTCTTCAACGAGTTGATAAGTAAAAGAGCAAAGGTCTACTAAAGTTAAGAGCACATTTAAGCGCAATAAGGCAGTTCGATGTTTAACGTCGCTCACTTTGCATATTCACAAGGCGGTCGCACGGGTTACCGGTTACCGCTCACCTGCTGACTTTGGATGCGAATGACGCCCATTACAGCCTTGCTGTGAACGAGAAACTGTAACGATTACGTCGCTCACTTTTGAATTTGGAAAATTAATATCGGGATATTTATGTTGAATTTTATCTTACTAATATTAAGGCGAGACGTTGGGACGATGTATCGTCTTTTTGTTACTCTTTCAGGAAAAAACTACTGGTCGGATTTATTGAAATTTGGCACATAAGTAGATAGGTTGTAACTTAGATTGAAATATAATATACTCATTACGGGGATAGTTGTGACCGGAGTTGGACCACAAGGGTACCACCACCTTCGACTATTTAAACAAACCATATAACATTATTCCTTTACGATTTTGCGTTATCGATGTTTGGATTTAAACACACCTATGAATTACATATCTATTCAGACTAAAACAACTATGAAAAAAGAAAAACTAATATTTTTAGCTTTACCTTTGTTTAATAGTTAAATAAATAGTGTTAATGATTTTAAACAATTATTATTTTGCAGAAAATAATTAAACCCAAACCATTTGGGCTTTGAATGTTGAAATACGTAGTTATTATTTGTCCTCTCGG
>DWLI01003415.1:0-11868 GCA_018249915.1 Cecropterus dorantes dorantes
CGCAAGAAATACTTCACGCTAGAAATAGGTGTGGCGGTGGTACTTCCCCGGTCGAACTACACTGGTTCTACCACCTTGTGCTCCAACTTGTATACATAAGGAGTAATTACAAAGTAGTCTTTCGATATAGATCTTCGGTAGTCGCCCAATAGAAACTATTTGAAATTATATACTCGTATACATATCTAGATGAAAGTAGGCAAACCGAATGCATGATCCATGATGAGTCCGTATAAATGTTTTAACACTGAAATAGCAAACGAACATAAAGTTCATATGATGGGTAGTAGACGTTCTTGCTCATAGACATGTGTAAATTTATATTTAAAAGTGACTCTACCAGAAGCCAATTACAGTGGTCTTATATCTAAATCAGTTGATACACACATTCATCAACCAATCTTTCTATAGTGACCAAAGTATAAACAATAGATCGTTCCGATTGTTAACACATTATAAAATGTGCGTAATAGTAAACGATTTCTAAAGTTAGAAACGAGACATAATTTTGAATAAAATTTTAAAAATATAGAAGAATATTTAAATTTTCAATTCAAATTTAAATCTCATTTATTGAAAATTAATTTATATATAACTCCTTTTGAACGTCACAATGTCTTCTTACTAAATGTACCTACCATTATGGTGATACCATGTCGGTAGGTACATTTAGTAAGAAGAAGCAAAGCTGCAAACGGCGTTTCAAACCTTCTTTTAGCAAACTGCAGTACTTTTACTATTCATTTCATTTGACAAATTTAGTCAACTATAATATATAGGTACACGTCTAGTATAAAAGGTCAACTATAACAATAAAAATAAATGCATAATAATAAAACAAAAACAATGTGTTATCTCTCAGCAGGTTCGCAGTTCGTGTTTTGCTCCGGGAGGGGTCATTACTAAACTCCATTACACTTTTTGTGCCAAGTGTTTTGGCGGTCTAACAAGGGTGAAAACAACCCTACAAAACGAATGATACGCTCTCGACAAACTCTCCTTTTTATTCGCTATTGTGGGGAAAACATTTGTCTAGAGTTCAACAGTTCGTTAGTTGATGTGAAGTTTTAATCTTTAAACTTACCTTCACTGTAGACTGTATAATTTTTTCCATAAAATATAATGTTATATAAGATTATTTATTATCATTTAATATATTAGGGATCTTTATGATGAAGATGAGATTTTTCTAGTTTGTATAATTTTCCACACAAATATTCAAATAAAAAAGTATTGTACCGTCACTTTCTGTAAAAAACATAAGGCGATCTGAATACTTTTAATTTCACATGTATACGTATTTTAAGAGAGTTAACTGACGATACAAAGTGAAAAGAAAATGAGGGTTGAATGAACTGACAACGATCTGCCTGTGCAATTAACTGGAGAGAAAGATTTAATTAACCTTTGTGAAATCCGGGGCAATGAAGACATTCTATGTATCAGCATTTCGCCAATTAATCAGTTTACTTGTCACACTTTTTATATTTAAATTAACGTTGTACATTTTATAAAGATATGACTTATTCTGTAGGTAATGAATCACTTCATGTCTCAAATACTAATTATAATACACAGTTAGGTGAAATACTCATCAGATTTCTTATTGAAATATTCCAAACGACGTCGCTCTTTGGATACTTAATATAACATCAACCGTATACCTATAAACTCACTATGACTACATGCCAATAAGTACCTTTTTTATAATGAAATACAAAGACAATACCCATTAGACAGATTTTATTCAACAAATTTTAAGTGACTTTTTTTAACCTAATATATTCGGATCCATTACCCTAAATGGTCGCATAACATTTACATGCTCTAATACATTTCAATGCGTACGGAGAGAGGAGTCATCAATCTTGAAGGGTTCTACTGTGCTATAATGCACACGACATATGGCGTACTATGGCTCTACTAGTATACGGATGGCTGAATTGAAATGGCTGATATACTGGTGAACCTACAAAGCTGTCACGATTTTTATATCAGTAATAGCGGGGCATTTGGTAGTGACCACGAAAGTTCATAGTCGTTTTTTGACATTTGTAACGAGATCATCTATCAAAACATTTACCAGTTTTCCCATACGCATATTGATACAAAATAATGTACTAGAACTCTATATTACACAATAAAGTCGTTCAGTGTGCTTAGCAACCACGAAGCACTATATATGTATATGCGCATAATTTTGTATATAAAAATACTTATTTACGGTATTTTTACAAGATAAGAATAACACAAGATAAGAAACTTTTTAACGTTTGTACAACCAGTTGTATAATTAGAAAAATATAATTATTATGCGTAAATATCCTAATTAAAGTTGGTCGAACATCTGCTCATGTGTATAGAGCCTAACGAGTTCCGCTTCGCTAGCTACGAATAGTTGCACCGACTGACCTGCGACCTTCGCCAACAGTCACACTGTTCGAACGAGATAGGATCATAAGTACACATTCAGTACATTGTCGTTACAAATCCCTTTTGTACTAAGCGCTCGATGGGCTAGTTGTTTGTACATTTGCATTGTTGTAGGTACTTTAATCTTGTTCAACTGTAAAGGCGAGTAGTCTATTGTTACTTGTGTTTGTTAAGTTACCCGCATGTTCTATGAAATTTATGCAGCAAATAAAGCGTAAGCAGGACCCGCAAAGGCGCTTCATAACCTGTTTATTTACTTAAAAGTAACAACACAGAATTACGTCATGAGTATATAGTCATGAAAAACTCTTTATTTATTTTTTGTTTTAACAATATCGTTAATAATTCTGTATTATATACGTAAGTGACTTATTATTGTAAAAGTTTTCATTATAGTTACATAGCACCTAAAAAAACTAGATACATTTCTCGACGAAACATGAAAAATAAAAAAATATTCCTGTCGTTGTAAAAATGATAATAGAGTTTAACCCTTATTTAAATCTACCTCATAAAATTTGCAAAATTTTATTTTAAACGTTATTTTTCATAAACGAATTTTACTATGTATATCTTTACGGTTGTGTTACTGAATTGCATTGGTATGGCGAAATTGCGGAGGGTGTTGGGGAGTGCTAAGTGCCGGGAGGCCACATGTCGCTCTCGTCTCGCTAATCTCCAGGATTTGCCATCCAGTGTCCCTCTAAATCTCACGTCTCGTTTCCCCACACCAACAATTCTATAGCTGTCTCGTGCGGCTCATTGAATATTATTGCTCTATGGGGATTTTGAAAATATGGAGCCGTTTAGCGAAAGCTGTACATTGTATCCATCCGGTGGAATTATTCATATTCGGCCCGTTGCATTTATCACTTAATGGTATTAGCCATTAGAACGTTTAATCGCTCGATTTGCGACTTTATTGTGCAACTTGCCGTAACGAACACATAATCCGCTAATTTTGACAGATTTAATACACATATCAATAAATATTAAAATGTTATGCTAATTTAAAATTATTTTGCTTTAAATTTTACTATCGAATTACGCAGAATAAAATGTCTAACAAAGCCTAATTACGTATTCGTGGTTAGGTAGGTAGCTTTCAATCAATATAATGTGGATTTAATTACATTAACACAATATTAACTGCAAGGTCCATCCCGCGGTTTTGTCCGCGTTTAAAAATACACATGTAACATAACTTAATATTGCATTTTTTGTAGAGTACATATATTTAACTGAAATGATTGTTAAATGTTAGATAAAGGCAAAATTATATATTTAATAATTTTGCCATGATCTACCATTTAATTATTAATTCAGTAACAATACATATTTTCTATTAAAATAATGCAATTTAAAGTTATGTTACATTTTGATAATAAAAATATATATTTAAACTTTGGTTAAGCTTTGGTTTAAAGCAATTTCAAATAGATAAACAGACGTTTTAAAAATTGTAGTTATGTCTTATTCTCATTCCTCCAAGCTATTTTTCGGCAAATATATGCGATGGACAGACACACAGAACTTTCATTTTTATCATATGCATAGATATATGTATATGCCCCGGAATATATAATTACTTGCCTTATTTAGCGAGCATATTTTTAGACAAACATCATGTGTTTCATTCAGGTTTTAAACTACCGGTCTGCATTATGTGTGATTTTATAGATATACACATGTATTGTTCAAAAAAATCTTGCATTAAATGAAGATAGGAGACGTTAGAACTCCATGTTAATAATCATAGCTGTCAACGCACCACGTTGTCCACAATGCATATGTCGACTTCTGTTTGAACATACGTAACATTACCGATGGTAAAAATACATACATCTCTTATGTATCAAGCTATATGGATGAAATTGGTTTGGCTAAAGCTTGCTCGTGTGAAATAAATTATGGCTGAGCAAATGCATTGACGGGACTCCGGCTTGTCATTGCTTTACTCGCAACCCTAAATTCATTCCATTCTGGGTAGACAGGTTGACTTTTATCGTACAAAGCCCTGCATTACACTCCGATTGTTGGCACAAATGTTGGATATTACAAAGCACTTTATATTGACTACCGTTGATTATTTTACTGACAATTAAAATCATTGTTGTTTTCCGGTTCGCGGGCATTCTTGTTTAATGTTTACTCATAAAAACAAACGTAATTTTATTCTGCTGTAGGTATAGGTACTAAACATTGCATTCGCGTGTTCCTAAGTGTCTAATCTACTTACGTAACAACACCGAACAACGAAAATAAAGTCCAAATAATAAGTCCAAATTTGTCAGACAAAAAATAATGAAGTGACAATAAGCATAACATGACAAACCTGCTACTATGTGCTCGCCTTTTTGACAAAGCCTCGGCGCAACATCGTTTCATTTTTTGTAATTTGGCGAACTGTCTAAAGAGATATTGACGTTTGAACTAAACAAAGGAAACGTAAGAATATTTCTTTATGGAAGGAAAGTCAATAGAGGTTTTGAGGCATTGCCCTCGAGGTGGTTCCGTGCGGGTTTCAGGCGCGAGACGGGGGTGCGCGGGGTGGCGCCTGGGGACGGCTGTACTCTTCTTGATTACAGATCCCCTCCGCACCGCCCGCTCCCCTTTATTTCAACCCCGCTGCAGCTCACAAGCCTACACAAGACCAATTGCTTAAAACTTTTACAATAAAATCGTTTACAGACACCTCTTTGCGAAAATTCTTTCGTGTTGTAATCTACGACGTATTAAGATTCAAATTTGCCGTATTTGTATACAAATAGGTAAGAAGTGAGTTTGTATTTTTTTTAATAATGCCAACACTTAAATATAAAATTGTTATATTTTGACCTACGTAGAAACGTAGGCAACGACCTCTATTGAAAAAGAAAAAAGCCTTTCAAAAACATATTTTATTTGTGAATAAAAACGTTATTTGACTGTTATTTATTAAAGGTACAATAGTTTAAAAATAGGTACCAGGAAGTAACCATGATCTTCTATAACATAATTAAGACCCACAAATTATGTATTATTACTCGCGTTTTTACTTATTATTATCCTTAAGTAACAAAAACAAACCATAATTTGAACCTTCCTGGAATAATAAAAAGTAGCTAGTAACACTAGTTACTGAATAATATCAGCGTTAGCATTGTGGCTAATTTTAATAGATAATTCGGTAACATAATCATATATATAATTTTGTGAACTTCTGCTTAGATAAACGCTCCTATTATTTCTAGTACAATTATTTATTCTCTTGATCTGTGTCTGAGCTTTCTCTTTACCCCGAGGAGACCCCGAGACGCAGGTGGCACGCTCGCCGAGATTGTGTGCATCAAACATGCACGAAGTTCGCCCAGCGCTCGTAAAAATACATATTCTATCACAACACCCTGCTTTAATACTCTTTAATGAACAAGATGGTTCTTAATTCTCTCTTTAACCGTACTTAGTTCGTTGTTTCGCTTAATTGATTTTATCAGGGTCAAAGTGAAAAGTCACTTACTTTGTATTCATAAAATAGGAGGAATTTGCAAGAGATACGTTTAAATACAAAATGTATACGTGTATTTACTGGATACGAAATGTATTTTTCAATAACACTGGTAAATTGGTATTCTACTTCATTTCAGCGTATTTATTGTTCAGTAGATAGCGTTCGTAAATACGTATTTTAATTATAACTGCATATGTAGAGCGCAGTATCTTTTGATTACAACATAGCTTTAAAAATCATTTTAAAATAATTTTTAATGTTTATAAAAAAAAATAATACATTTATTTATTTCATTTCTGATAAGTAGGCATGTTTTAAGCTAGATAATATTTCTTTTATTTATATTAAAGAACTAGCTGAGCCGACAGACATTCCTATCTTAACTATGATTTTTGAATTCGAATTAGTAACACTGACAGTTCGGTTCTCTTATTTCATTTTATTTTTAATTCCGTGCAACTTTTTATTTTTTTATAATTTCAAGAGTATCTGATTATAACAAACACAAAAAATAGCGAATTCGGTCCGGCCGTTAATGCATGACGCCGTGAAAATATTAATTCATTTTTATGTGTATAGATTTCAACAATGTCTCCACTTGCCTCAAACATGAAACAATACATTTCCAAGAGTGATTAATTTGAACACTTTTATCCATATCAATTATATTTATGAACATAACAGGAGTCAAACCAGGTACCATACGTAATTACCCACGCAACGTCCACCCCTCACCATCTGCCGTACCCACGATGTTTTCGTATGAATTAACTAGCTAAAATAGTTGTTTAGATAAAAACCATCAAGATTTTATTTGCTCATATGGTCATTAAATTTTAATGATATAAAAAAATTCATACGTATCCACATGCTAGTAACATAAAAAAGTTTATACACAAATAAGTTCTTTCCAGCTTTGAAGTTTAATTTCAAAATTATAAGGCACCTAAAATTGTTAAGTAGATTACTGATAATATTATCAGTCTTAGATCCTACAGTACTTTATATTTGGGTATCTATTTATATCGTCTGCGTTTTAGAAAAATAACATTTAGCATAGGTAGACACTATGGTGTCAGTAAAGTAATTCAGTATTTCCGATCTCTACTTTTGAAAAAAGCTGCCATATGGCATATATTTTTAATCCATACGTTATTATAGTGAGTTAAAAGACCTTAATAATTTAGAAATAGGTCACAATTATCAGATAGCTATATTTTCTTTGATCAAAACCGACAAGTTCGAGTCCAAGCAACAGTCGGGGCGAATCTCGCTGATTGATTAAAACGCCAACAAAGGGATAATGCTGATCACTACAGCTTTGTGTAGAGAAGCCCTTTATATTCGTGTAATCAAAGAATTCTCCCTGCATAAAATCACCCCGCTCCGTCTAAAATACAACTCCGACGAGTTTTGCTTGTTCGAATATTAAACAGAATACAGGTTTCTTGTCTCAACATAAATTAAGTTGTGCAATTATAATTGAGTTTTAACCTAGTAGTAAATTTTTTGAACTCTCGCGCTTGGTGAGTTCGATGAGTTTGTTTGTAATTTACTTCCATACATACTCGTAGACGTATTAGAAAAGAAGAATCGCTTGCATAAATGGCTTGCGTAGATTGTTACATCTACAAAGTTAAGCAACGTTGGAATTGGTTAGTAATTTAATGCACAACTTACTTTTGTATTGCAACTAGTTTGTTGAGGAACAGAAAGACGATTTACATTATTTAAATTTATATTTAAATTAGGTACAAAACAAAAAAAATGTAACTCATATTTAACTAAGCACTAATATATACATTGAGCTTTAATTTAACACTCATAATTATTTTACTGAATAGTAACATAGTCTTATTCTAAACTAGGTATGCTACGCGGTTTCACCCGCTATTAAATAAGAAGAAAAAACAAACATAGCGTGATGTTATATAGCCTATAGCCTTCCTCAATAAATTGACTATTCAACACAAAAATATTTTTTGAAAATCGAACTAGTAGTTCCTGAGATTAGCCCGTTCAACCAAACAAACTCTACTGCTTTATAATATTACTATAGATAATCTAATAGCTATAGGCGTATATAGGACCTTGGTATCTAAATGGATGCTATCCATTACATTGTTACCAAAAATTTAATAAATATTCTTGGTAATTCTAACACTTACCAAGTATTTATTTATTTAATTCATGGTTACACTAGTTTAGGGATATTATTTGATTATATTTTTAATGCAGTGTACAACGCAAAAGAAATGTATACAATAGTGATACAATACATGTTAACAACGGGACATAAAACAAACAGACCAAATATAAGTACATCGTAACCAAGATATTGTGAAAATATTATTTAACATGAAAGTGATCTCGTAAATATAAATTATACTTAAGGCTCATTTACACCAGGTCATAAGCCAAATTCGTTTGGCTGGATCCGTTACTCGTAATTACTTAATGACTCATTATAGTTCATTCCTGAGCTCGCAGTCAAAAGACGACCATCCACTATTTAGAAACGGTCGATCGCCAACAGCATTATCGGCAAGCCAAAGTCTCTGTCAAAGTCGATGTAAGCAACCGGTAGCCCGCCAACTTCAGTATTAAGTCGTTTGTTATACCACAGACTACACAGTGTAAACGAGGCCTTAGTATAAATGTTTATCGACCTACTTAGATAGCGTACACTCTCGCGCCTGAAGTGATCATAGACTGTTTTTGTTACATTCAAATACGCAAATGTCAATGGCACATAAAAAATAAGCTTATTACATAACCGGCAAGTGCCTGTAAATTTCCGCCTAAGCCGGCTTTTAGTTTTTTGCTAAAGTTAAAAAAAGTGCACGTTTATTTCATTTAGAAATATTCCGCGTAATTATCTTATTACAGCGTAATTCGATCGTGACCTCTATTACCGTATTATGATTGCTTCGAATTCAAATTAACAAATTATTTAAAAGACTTAGCGTTTAGCTGTTGCATAGTAGAAAACTAAATTAATCACAACACGAGTCAGAAAGACGTTACAATATAGAATGTCGTCAATCAAAATTATCTTGATGATGACAAAGATTTACCTACAATGGAACGGAAATTATGAACATTGAAATTTGCTAAGAAAATAATTGTATATATATACCACACGTTTAATTGACTTAAAAAAGGAGAAAGTCTTCAATTAAACTATAACTAAATAAGCTAACATATTAAACTACTTATATTGTTTAGCAGAAGCACGTACAATTTAAGCAACACGTACAATTTAACAAGCAAATAGTATAATTTTGACTTAATGCGAGTCTTTAATTGAATATATCATATTATTTTATTGTCAGATGACTTACATTAGGTAGACTATCGATGCAAAGAATAGTTTGAAGGTGGTAGAACTCTTAGTGGTTCGACACCGGAAGCCGCCACACCTATTTCTGCCTAATAACAGCAGTGTTATGCGCTGTTGTGTTCGGGTCTGGAGGGTGTGTTAAGGGAGACATACTTTTCCGAATCCGCATCTTAGTCCCAAAGAAACACACAGCAATCAGTTATGTTTATACTCTATGTAATGCATTATAAGTTTATCGAAGGTGGTGGCAGATAGTGGGTAAAACTAAGCGAACGCAGTAGATTTTCAAAAAAATCCAATCTCATGTAATGATATATTATTATCTATGCGCAATGGTATAAGTAACATAACATAAAACATCAAATAAGATCTTAACGACCATGATTTCCTAAGACGATGTAACGTCCGTTGAAAACCCCGTTTTATAATAAAAAAATGTTATTTTATTTTTTTTATTTCTAATAATACAAAACCAGAATACAAAACCTATAATGCAGAAGATAGGGTATTTCCATGACCCAAAATTTGTAAAAAAAAATTTTTTCATATTCATACTGTTTTACTTATTAAATGCTTAGACGTTTCCACCATCAGATAGGTGATTAAACGAGGTGAGTTTGACTCGGAGGGTTGGTAGCTAACAGATGTCGCACCCCGCTGAGCGGATGATGACTCGGCCCGGAATAAGTACGGGCCATAAAATTTGTTGCCTGTATTGTTTTCAATATCACACAGCTTTGTCTATTTGTTTCTGTAACAATATATCCGTTGACTGAACGAACTTTTCCTATGGAACTTTTATTACTAAACATCAAGTTAGTATCTATATAATCAACACAAGAAATAGTAGTAACAAAGTGAAATATAAGTACCAACTCTGCTAATGCAATTTGTTCAAATATACTTTATAATTAATATTACTTTACTTAACCTAAATTTTTGCTTTTTCCAATTAATTTGCATTTAACGCCAATCATTTTTGTTCGTAATCTGCTGACACATACTGTTTTTAATTTGAACAAATGTTAAGATGTATCAAACTCTTCTCTACCTAATCCTTTACGGAAATAGTACACATAGTTTAATAAAAAGTAATATTTATTTCCTCTTGTCTTTAACGACACTTTAAAATTCCAAATAAGATTAAATCATATTTTCATATTGTCCATTATGATAAAAACAAACCTGTTTTATTTAGTAAATTTATCTGAGAAGGTGTAAACGATATTAAAGTTTTTTTTATAGGTGTTATAAAACAGGAAGGAAGCGATTCGGTGCGCACGCGCCGGCACGTGCCCACTTCCGCCGCTAATGCGATAATATAATAGGAGACGTCTCCACACTTGTCCTTGTGATACACTAAATATTCAATAAATACATACACCCCTGATTCTCACACTTTAATAAAAAGGGTATTTTATTTTTTACCTGACAGCGTCAGAAGATGGGTTATGTTTTTGGGCACGTGTATATATGTCTATTTTTAACACGCTCTATAACTGAAACACATTGACGGATTTTAACATATGAGGTATTGTATAATTTTGATTTACACTGCAGCGCCTCATAATGTATAAAACTTGTATTTTAATACAATTCATTATTGTTAAAACGTAATATCGTTTTGATATATTAATTCTTTCAGTTACTGGTATTGCGTTAATTCCATCTTTAGTCAATCTGAAATCATAAATGTTATACTTAGTAAGTATCATAATACTTAAATAATCCTATATATTGGGATGTCGACCACCGGCGGTCTAGTAGGGAAGCGGTGTCACAATAAAAAAACATATGTTTCTGAGCGAATAGTGTGTCCATTGGTTTCAAAATGATATATGGTAAACTACTCGACTTAATAGAGACTTAGAAATCCCACATCGTTACTTAGATAAAATCCATCCAGCCGTTTAGTCTGGTTAAACGTGGCAAAGCATTTCGCATAGTCGTACATAGGTACATTTGTCTTCTGGCGCAGTTGAGTTGATAATATATTTTTATAATTTTAAAAATTAATTTGAAAGATTTAAATTCGTACATATCATTTTAAATAAATATATATCTTTTTATTTGGTACATCAATAACTGTTCATATTCAGTGTTAGACGGTCCGCTGTTGGACATTTTGTATAAATACCTAGTACATATGAATTCAATTAAATTAATAAAATGTTTATACTGAAACAGCGTGGATTTATGTTAATTTTAGGAAATTGCAGCGTTACCGAAAAAATAACAGTTCATATATTTACAAATTGGATATTTAATTAAACTCTTTACGCTAAAATTCTTTGAGCGTAAAATTTTATTAATTAATCATATCATTTATTATATCTAAATTGCAATCATAAAAGACACAAAAATTTAAATTTATATAAATGTTACTTATAAATTAAAAATAAAATTCACATCGTTTTTTTCATAATAACGTAGGTATTCATCATTTTTATAAAATACTAGCCATGCCTCACGGGTTCATCCGCTACTACATAAAAAACGAACATAGTATGTTATATAGCCTATAACCTTCCTCGATAAATTTACTATTCAACACAAAAATATTTTTTCAATTCGTACCAGTAGTTCCTGAGATTAGCCCGTT
>DWLI01003416.1:0-11863 GCA_018249915.1 Cecropterus dorantes dorantes
TAGTAATGTAATATAGCTTTTAAGACTAATAAAATTGTTAATTACGAATATGTGATTGCCATACTTTTTAAAGCCCTTAATCTTATGTAATCTAAACTATTGTAACCCAAAAATTGACTAAATAAAGATTATTATTATTATTATTATACGACCTAGTTAACAATTTTGCGATTTTGTTCCAAAGAGTTTATTTGCTTTAATTTATTTATTTGGGTCTATGATGTCACACATAAATAATATAACTATCAAATAAACAAGGAAAATATTGCTTAACTAAATGTTTTACTTAAAGAAGAAGCAAAACCTGTATGCAATAAAAATAAACAAAAACGAAACCATGAAGGAGGAATAGATTTTATGTTATAACAGCAGTTAGAACATAAGTATGTCCATGCATTATGAACAAAATGTCTCATCATCTATTTCATTAACTTTCAGTTTAATCTCGCCTGTCAGGAATGGAAGCGAACTCTCGTGGGTACTATTCATAACATTGGAATGCTGGTGTCTCTGCCCATTCTCGGCTATATATCTGATCGGTATGTACATATTCATTTACCCAAAAATATGCTCATATATTGCTGCTGCTATTTTATGTGCTGTCATATTTTTCTGAAAAACTTAAGATTTTGATGTATTATTTACTGAATTCCAGTTGGGGCCGAAAGCGAGCGCTGGTGCTTAGTTGTACCCTGGTAGGAGCGATCGGATCTTTGAAGGCGTTTTCTATCTCTTACGAAATGTATGTGATTGTGGAATTTCTGGAAACTGTTGCGGGCGCTAGCGCCTTCCCTGCAGCTTATATCTTGAGTAAGACCATCAATAATTATAATTGTACTTTTGTGACAAAGAAGCCTTAATATGATACTTAAATTTAAATTATTTAATTGCAGCTATAGAATTGCTTGGACAAGATAAACGAGTGCTAACCACTGCATTTCTGGGCATCATGTTAGTAATAGGTGGTTTAAGTTTCGCCATGCTGGCCAAGACGTTTGCTTACTGGAGAACATTCATACTCGTGGTGTACCCGCCATCGTTGTTGTTCCTTTCATACCTATACATATTACCTGAGAGCATCAGGTGGCTTTTGTCCAAGGGTAGAAAAGAAGAAGCCGCTGAGATCATAATGTCGGCCGCAAAAATGAACAAAGTGACACTCTCCGATGAAACAATAAAACAACTTTACACTCAAGAAGAAAAAATGCAAACCATAGACGAAAAGAAGGATACAGAGGAGGACGGACTGTGGATACAAGTGCTGAGATCTCCAATCATAATGACTCGGTTAGCGATTTGTTCCTGGTGGTGGATCACGTGTACCTTCGTGTTCTACGGGCTGGCCATCAACTCGGTGTCGCTGGCGGGAGACAAGTACACCAACTACATGTTGGTGGTGAGCGTGGAGATTATCGCGGTCGTCACCAATGCATTAGTTCTGGATCGTTTCGGACGGAAACGCACCCTGCTGACGGCGTACACTGTTTGCGGTATATCATGCATCTCAATCACCTTTGTGCCAACAGGTAAGTTAGAATTGACTTCTTAGTATAATTTTGATTTGTTTTTAACCGACTTCAAAGAAGGAGAAGGTTCTCACTTCGACTGTATTTTTTTAATATTTTTTTAGAATATCTTACATTTTCTAAAATCGTATTTAAACTATAATAATTTTCTAAAAATATAAAATATTGTTGCCTTGTACATTCAAAAACCCATGAACGAAGTACGCGGAAACATGACCGCATTTCAATGCGGATGTAGATGTTCAGATCTAGTTATTTAAAAAAATATAATTTTAATCTATTTGTGCATTAATTGGGGTACACCTATTATTCCAGATCTTTCCTGGCTGGCGACGTTGCTTTACCTCGTCGGCAAGATCGCTATCACCCAAGCCTTCAGCGGCATTTATATGTACACGTCGGAGCTGTTTCCCACGCACGCGCGACACTCACTACTGGGATTTTGCTCCATGGTGGGCCGTGTTGGCTCCATCGTCGCACCGCAGATGCCTCTTTTGGTAAACTATTCGTATTTTTCATTAAATTCATAATAATACTTTGTATTACATTGTATTTAACTTATGCGGCAGTTAGGAAACTTTCGTAGTTCGTCTGTAGAGATATTACCATCACAACTATTTCAGCCTACTAGCAATATTGATTAGCGATACTGTTTAATTTTAGTTCAGGTTTAAAGGGTTTGATAAGGGGGGTAAAAATAACGCATCCTACATTTCAACGACATCTTTTGGTGTAGCAAGAAGTTTGTCGTTTGGATAATACATACATGGGACTCCAATATAATCGGGGTTAGTTACAATTGTCTATTGATGACAAGTATATTAGTTATAGATATTGATTAATGGATCCTTTGATACTTCAATATTACAAAAATAATATTAAAAAAAATACCAAATTATTCAGTATCATTTTTATATTTTTTTATTATATCATCCTCAAGGTTTAATTTTGGAAAAGTATAATTGTCGTTTAAAATTCATAATTGAGTATTTAAATAAAATAAAGTAAGTATGATATAATTAAGAGACTAAACAGTAATTAAGCAATTTTAATTACTCACGTGGGCTATTACATTGAATGACGTGTAGAAATGGTAGAAAAAGTTGTTATTTTATTAAAATTAGGCGGTTGAAATAGTAGTGTAAGGAATGCGGCAACGTGATTTACGTCCAATTAAAATACGCCTGTGAGAATACGACTCTCGTGTCTGAAGTGATTTATCATATATTCCTTCAAATAAGCTCTTAAATCTGGGAGGTGATAAACTATTTGAGCCGATCACATCTTTTGCCAAAGGATGAAGTTCCATCAACACCATTTGAACTCGTGCCAGTCCTCTTCAGTTCAGTTTGCACGTTTCTTTTTGTCACGGACATGTTAGATGCGGAATGAACTTCTTCTTGATGTTTCCAGACAGTTTAGCGATATTCAAAAAAGGTGCATAAAGCTGCACACTGTTTAAAGCCGGCGATGCTTTAGTGTTGTTGTTGCCAAATTTCACATTTATGTTTCGTTGCAAATATTTTTAGAAGATAGTACCATCAGGTAGCCCGTCTACTATATAAAAAAAAACTTATCGGTTTCCACGCTATATTTCATCCCATAACAACAAAACGTTTACATTCCAGGCAATTTACGTGGACTGGCTGCCATCAGTGCTGTTCGGTGCGACGGCGCTAGTGGCTGGCGGGTTGATGTTGACGACGCCGGAGACCCTCAACACGCGCCTGCCGGACACCATCGCTGAAGCTGAGCACATAGAGGCCAGGCCGTTGTCAGACCGGCCCGGCGACAAAGGCACAGAGCAGGCTACTGGTCAAGCTACGTCTCGATTTTAATTTAGATATAGGTATGCACTATACATATTTTTATACCATGAATAAAATCTAGTGCCAGCAGCTCAATAATTCATTTTCAGAGTGATTAGTGATTAAGGAATTGTCAAAGTAGATTTATGAGTGTCATTGCAGAGTTATGAGCATTAATGATGAAAACATATTCTATCAACTCGACTTAGTGATACCTATAATCAGTATGATTACTAGAATAAAATGTAATTACATACGAAACACAATAAAATTAATGTTACTTTTAAAGATGACATGAACACGCATAAAAAAATTCAAAGTAAAGAAATTATACAGTATGCGCGTATCAATAAATCACCGACCTATTCTTTTTGTAGGCTTACACTACATGCTAATTGATTTTGCAAAACACCACATAATGCCAGTAATATTAATTTTGTATACATAATATAACTTATGATTTATTTGACTTATATATATTATAGAAAAAAGATTTGTTTTGCATAAGAGTTTAGCTGCCTATAATCTATCTTATGATAAATTTAAAATTATATCATTGGCTTCGATATGATAGCCCCCTTCAGAAAAGATGTTATAGATATTTAGATTATTTAGACATTGGAAATGTTTGGAAGCATTTTATTATAATGTATATTATATATAAAAAATTTAATCCTATTATTAAATCGGGGATTTCGTAAAATATTACACTGTCTGAGACGTAATAGCAATAACACACCACATAAAATGTGATAATAACAGTTTAAATAATGTAGTAGAATAAGATAAAAATAAGCTTAATTATATTTCCCTTGTATTTATGAACTATTTATTGATGAATTTTGTGTTATTTATCTCGTGTTTTACAATATAATTTACTGAGACATTGATAAGAGATACTGTGACATATGGAAGTAAATGTAAATAAACAATTTTATTATAAAAATAATCGTGTTATATTTACTTTTTTTCAGCACAAAGTTGTCCCTTAGGTACCTTTATAAGGATTGAATACTATACTTTCCACATTAGTAATAATGGCTTGTGTGCAATCAAAAACGTAAAATTCATTCAAGAGAGCAGTTGCAGCCCTTGCCTTATTTTCGTCACAATGTACTTGCTAAGCAAAATGTTACTGATATAAGTCTCGGACATATTATCACTAGTGAGAGTGTAAAGAATGATCGTTAGTATGATGATGAGATACAATAGACGACGAATCTACAGGCTTTCAATATGAATAATATAAACGTACACATCACCAATTGATATTATATGAGTTTTAGCAATAGAGCTTAGAAGTGTTTTAGGAATAGTTAAAGCTTGGGAATGATTGACCCACAAAGAGTGGCGCTGGTCGTAAACCGCGCTCAATATATCCCAGTTCCCGGCGGAGAGCGCGCGCGCACGCACCGCCGCTAACGCTAATATTTTACCCAACAACGTAAATATTTGCCGAATATATCACAACATCATAACACTGTCCAAGTATTTTATTTAGTGGGAAAATATTAAGTGCGCTATGTTTTATTAGCATGATCCGGTCTTGGACATGTTTCCGCACCTTACCGCGGTTTCGTGTAAATCTTGATACTGGATTATGGGATATTTTATTTATAGGAATTCAAATTCGATTGCACAAATCGTACGTACACTTTTCTATTTAATTATGATGGCATCATTTTCAGTCACAGTGTTAGTATTTTCACGTTTCAGTTTTTAGGTTTCAATTCTTTGGTGGTAAAATACATGAATGTATGTTATTGTGATTTGCCTTGGTGTGTAAGCGAATACAGTTGAAGAATGAACGATGCTTAGCCGTGAGTGACGTCAGCGACATGAACAAGGAGGCTGTGGGTGTGACGCAATCGAGAGATATTTCGGTCACCGTGTTAATGAACTTGAGTGTGACACAAATACTGATGACGTTTTCAAGATTTCGTACGTTTTTTTCGTCTAGTCTGGTGAAAAGTGGAATCCTCATGGTCCATGCACTTAGAAATATTTAGTTACATATAGTAGTTATTATTAAAGATTTAATTCATATTTTTGATGATTTAAGGAATAATGATAGAATACTGATATGAGAAGTGAGAGTTAGAACTAAAGAAGGGAACCAGTAGGTACTGAAGAATTTAATTTTAGAACTTTGAACTTAGATCCGTACAAAAACTGATTGTCTACAAGATAAATATACTATAAACGGGTTGGTAAATTAAATTAAAGATGTGAGTAATCTAAGTATCAAATCAGATATTATAGAAGATCAAGATGTCGCGGCGGGAGAATCGCGTGGAGCGGGCCGACTATCTACCTCCTCCGAGCAAATGTGCTAAGGTACTTCATCTAATTTTGTCAGTCACTTAATGCAAATGTTATAAAAATATAAAATCAATTTTCATTATTTTATCCCTATAATAATATACGACAACCTTTCAAAAATAGTTATGAATGTCAGTTTAAAAAGCAATTTAACACAAGGGCATCTCTGTTTTGTATTATGATTCTTCAATAAGTCAAAATAATCAACGACCATAATGTTATTGCTACTTTGACAATCATAACTTCTGATAAATAGCCTTGATAGGTATTGAATATCATAATAACTTCAATAAACGACATAATTTTAGGAAAAATATATAAAAAAAGATTGAAAACTATGGACACTATAACTTATGCACTTTTTACAATTTTTTTTTCATCATCATTTTCAAAATTAGCTTTCATTTGATTTACTTATTTAGTTCCTCTATGTATATTGAGAAATGATCAATAGGTCCTGTACTACACATGGAAGCTATGCTCGGTGGTGTTCTCACACTTTGTGATGATAAGTCTGGTGGTGGCCTACTGCATCCTTGGCGCCGTTACGTTCGAGCGCCTCGAGTCCCAGCATGAAAAAGAGGTAAACTATTATATTTCTTATGACATATAAAACTTCTCGTTCTTTCGAGGATAGAAGCTAACATTCCAAGAATAGCTTTCATTCATTAACTTCCATCTGAAGTTTTTAGTATTGAAGCTGAAAGTCGTCGTTCTAGGAGAAGATTAAAATAAATTAACCATTTTACTTTTACAAATTACATTATTCTATATATTAAAAATGTATATTAACATTGATAGTCATAAATAACATAGATCGTTTTAATCTATTTTAACTGCCTTTACAGAAATGTAGGTGATTGCGGATGAACACTGATTTATGAATATAAATATAGATTTATCATATGCCCAACGAAATGTCTTAAATAAATATTGCGTAATTCTGCAGCTTATCCACAAGTACATATTATACAGTCTTATTTTCGTCGTAAGTGGATTTAAGTTTTAAACTTTCTTTCCAATTTACTTCAGGTGAAGATGAACATCTCTCAAATCCGCGGCAATACCACCCAGAGTATTTGGCTGATGACCAATAGAGTGTTGGTGTTCAACCAGACCAACTGGACCTCCGAAGTGGTCGGCATGCTTAAGGTACATTCAATCTTTTTGGGATACAAATAACTAAATTATAAGATTAAAAGTTTGCTAAGTTAAAATGGCAATATCCAGATGGTAATTGGCAACCGCAATGCCAATTTTCCTATTACAATTAAAAGTATTGATTGGTGTCCTTGAGATAATGAGTACGATTTTTAGAAATTTACCTGATCTCACCTTATTTTCTAGTGGATGTAATAACCTTCTGAGATTTTGTAATTTTTAATTATATCTAGTGCAAAATTTAAATAGTGCTCTAGTTATTTTAACTCTTGAGCAATGAAATATCACATAAGTATAAAAAGTAAGACCAAAAATACATGCATTCCTTATGAGTGATGATTATTAAACAAAGTGGCCCTCATATGAATTCAGATTTCCATCCGATAGTTTATGCTACGATTCCGATAAACGTTCCCATTTATTCGAAGACTTAAAATAAACATCAGCGTGGAAATAGATCAGCCATCATTATCTCTTTACGCAGTAACACTTGAACGTACAAACCATTATTTTCTTCGCATATACAATGTGGAAATTATACAACATTACAATAAAGAGTACTTATCTTGCGAGTACTCTTCATTGTTTGTAATTTGCTTTTTACAAATAAGGATATGCCCATCGAATCGTTTATTATTAGATTGTTGATGCTTTCTTTTTTGGAACTAATTGTTTTGAACCACTTTTTTTATAAATTAAAACGCCTAATTAAATTTAAATAGCAATATGTAAAACTGCTGGTTATGTGAAAAATTAATTAGAACATTGAGGCAGAGGTATTCAATAATCTTAATAATGCATGCTATATCTAATATTTATTTAGTGATTCGTTTATTATGAATCCGACATAAAAGTGATATGTACTGATGCGTATACCATAATCCAGCTTCAAACTTATAGCAATCACTGTTTATTAATTGATTTATCGAAATATGTTTCACTGTTGCCAGGACTTCGAGAATGCGATTCTGTTGGAGATGAAGGTGCGTGGCTGGGACGGCAATGAGAGCACCGAGCAGATCCAGTGGACCTTCACCGGCGCGCTCTTCTACTCCATCATCGTCATCACCACTATTGGTTGGTATCCAATCACACTTTTTTAAATTAAATTCATGGTATGGTATTCTATATGACTCACTATCATCGTAAGAGACCTACAGTTATACAAGTTTTCCAACTTAGTCTTTAGGGGTCGCAACGCGCCTGTGTTAGACACTTCATTTAGGACACTAATCAGTGTCCATGGGTGGCATTTTCCACTTAACATCACGTGGAATACACGCCCTTTGCATTTTTTATGTTATTAAAAAGTTTATCGTAGTCTAAATGGTAGGCACAGGTCTGCTTCCAGAATCAGGTGAATTAATAATGCTTCAAAATGTATTTTATTGTACTGGCAAAGTCCTATGGTTTAAAGTATATAGAATTAAGTTTATATTTTTAAAAATATTATGAATAACTCTTAACCATGTAGGTTTCTCCAGATTATATTTCTTATACATTCATTGAAGGAAATACTCGTGTTTAATTTAATTCAAATATGACAAAAAATACGAAGGGATGTGAAATTGAAAATAATCTATCCACACGGAAAGTGTATGATTTCGATTAACTTTCAGTAAAATATTCACCAGAATCTAAGAAAAGTTAACTATAAGGTACAGTGATTGCATTATTTCGCGTGTGCCCGGTGGCAGTATATTATCAAAGGAAATGCCGCGGGCGCTGGCGGCGCGCCAGCAGCGATCGTACGTCAATTTTTTATCCGCTCGCCAGTTCCACATCTCAGGGCGGAAAGTAATTGGACAGATCCATATCATTAATCCTCCTACGCACGATTTTTTATACCATTGAATGATGAAAAAATATAAATAATGGGATGTTTGGAATTAAAAGTAGTGATATTTTCTGTTGGTTTATTAGTCGGTGTGACAAGCACATGACGTGTTGTTTCTCGTTTTGGTGATCGTCTTCAATTTAGGGCGCTCCCTACTGCGGCGGGAGTATCCTGTAAGTGCACACGTTGTAACGGGAGTACACCGGAAGACAACCACACGTACGCATACAATTTATAAACATAGAGCACGATGTTTTTTCCAACACACATAATAGTTAACACTGGGGTAGGTACATTCATTAGAATTAGAACAATAATATTTACATCAAAGTGGTAACAATCACTGGTAAGCGTTTCACGCAAAACGTAAGCAATTCAGCGCCGAACGTTAATCACAGGTAATAAATTAGTTTTTTTAGTTATCACAGTACATAGAATTACCGAAGTACGATCATTTACCGAAGAGTGGGTTTCTAGGTCCTATTTGTCCGGTGGGTCCTCCAGGGCCAACGAGAATCGATCTGCCCGGTCCTATAACCCCAGTGGGGCCACCGGGTCCGACCAATACACCGGGATTTTGTCTTTGATTAAATCCTGCGGGTCCGATAATGCCGGTTGGTCCACCGGGTCCTACTAATACACCACGCCTTTGAGAACCAAAAAATCCCTGCTGTCTAGGTCCAATTATGCCGGTGGGGCCTCCAGGACCGACTAAAACTGGACGATTATATTGATTATATTGCGGTCCTATGATTCCAGTTGGGCCACCCGGTCCTACCAAAACTCCTCTCTGAGCTGATTCGCTTTGCTTTATGTCTGATGGTCCGCCTGGGCCTACGAGCACTCCTGGGTTACGATTAACATTGCCGGGTCCAATTACACCGGTGGGTCCATCGGGACCGACTAAGACCTGAGGATTCTGTCCTGGACCTATAATTCCAGTGGGGCCACCAGGGCCGACTAACACTTGTTTGTTGGGTAGGCCGATGTGTCCTGTGGGACCTTCTGGACCAACGAGAACTTG
Source organism: Cecropterus dorantes dorantes (assembly GCA_018249915.1). Taxonomy (NCBI): domain Eukaryota; kingdom Metazoa; phylum Arthropoda; class Insecta; order Lepidoptera; family Hesperiidae; genus Cecropterus; species Cecropterus dorantes. The sequence continues at coordinate 9,679 of DWLI01003416.1, forward strand.
TGTTTGACGCCTGCTATCGTTAGGTCTCTTGTTGACACCATCAGGTGGGGGCGGGAAAGGTCCTTCAATATTGGTATGGCCGGGCAGCAATGCTGGACGTTCATCGTCCACTTCATTAAAGAATTCTGAAACAATTTAACAATACATGAGTCAATGGCGCATGGAAATTGTAAGGTCACTATGGAACAAGTGAATTCAGTTACCTGAGTTTGTTTGTGTGTTCGGCGGGTTGTAGCAGCACAGGTACTCAGTCGTCCCGCAGGCGTGCTGAAATGTTATAAAACCACGATTGACTTATTTTATTTATTGTTTATTTATTTATTGTAAATTATTTTAAAATATAATATTTTAAATAATAATATCAATATGATAAGTATAATTGAAGAGTCTGTCCTTTGGAAGTATCTAGTGTTTCATCTTCATTGCCTACTTATTCTGGATCCTTGGTGAGAAAAAAATCAGGGATCAGCCGACTTTTTCTTTTTCTGTCGTCTACCTCTATTTTACTCCACCTTAAGTTTAACTACGTCCATGCATCTCGCCAGTAAACATGTTTGTTCTTTTATTGATGTGGCATAGTACTTACGTGTTTGTCCGGGACAGGGTTACAATCGGGTCTGGATACACATTTGCAGTATTGTAAAGAATCCAGCGTACCATCCGATCCGTAATTACCAACGCTGGAAATACAAACGATATAAATAATTACTGAGGTACCTAGATTTTCTTCTTCTTCATAAACATTTTTTTATATATTGTCTGATAACTTTCATATTCGAAAGCTGGTGCTTGTTTTGTCGTCCATTGCCGTTCTGTCCGTCAGCTCACATATTGGATACAGTTTTCTCATAGCAATCCAGTGAAGTTTATTATGTTGAGCGTTGACTTCGGGACTATGTACTAACCTAACATTTAATTAAATATTTTTTTACTCTCTTGTGGCACAGAAGTTGGATTTATTTTAGGTACTTTTTTTGTAATGTTTAGCTACCCACATGTTGATGTATTATAGTTTAAAAATTTATTGATATCATGAGAAGATATCTTTTTTTAATAGGGGTGAGTTTCAGTTAGTGATGAGTTAATGATAAGTCTACTATCCTAATTTCGTTATAATGTAAAAGGAGCGCCCACAAAGGGTTTTACCACCGTAAAATACTTTCAAAATATCTCTAGATGCACCTGTTTTGTCCAGCGACGCCGGGATAGACGGCCGGTCTGCGGTACTGCGCGTGCTTGCCGCCCTGGTGCACGTGCACGGGGAAGCGGCCCTGGCCGGTCGGTCGGTTGTAGAACCCGGTGGTGTCCGTCGGCTCCCTGAACGGCACCTCGTCTGACTGGACGTTATTATTCCTGTTGTTCTCTTGGTTGTGTCTGGAATCATGGAAAAGTAATTTTGCTAGCACGTTTTCAATATTTTATTTTACAGCTCTTATGCAGTTATGTGTATTAGTTTGCAGTTAGTCTATCAAATTTTGTTGTAGGACTGTATAAAATGTATTGAAATGTCATTAATCCCTCCTGGTTACAATGGCGACGTTAGTACTACACTGATTTCTGATTTATGGTTATACTAATTATACTATCTTAATTATACATATAAATATACCTATTTAAATACATTCTATGGGGCGTTACACATGATCTTTAGGAATAGCATATTTGGTAGCATTTATTTTATAACGAATAATTACAGATTTTATCTGCTTATATTATGCACATCAAAGTGCGGAAGATCTCTTTGAGGTTATCTAGTAGGAGATTGATGTGACTGAGTTGTAATCAACGTTAGACATATATTGACATTGACTTTGGACAGCAGTGACCGCGTTTAACACTCTTCATTTTTTTATTAGATGATGCAAACTATATGTAATTTGTCTGGTAAGTGGTCACTGTCGCCCGTGTATGTCAGCAATCAGCGCGAGATAGGAATAGAGTCCTACCTGAGATCATATACAAGTTACTAATCCTGAGGACTAAATTAAATCGCCTCATATAAGTTTCTCTCTTAGCTTACCGTTCAAATTAGAACATAGTAGCGCTTGACCCTAATGTTATTAGGTACAAATATGTAGGTGTGGCGGTTATTTCACCGGATTAGAACCATGTACAGTTATTTCTACAAAAGTATCATGTATTGCAGAAAGAAATTTCGTAAGCTTCTTTCTTTACAAACCTATCA
>DWLI01003417.1:0-11862 GCA_018249915.1 Cecropterus dorantes dorantes
CGCGCGCGTTAGCAACTATAGCAAACATTGTCGTTACAACTTTTGGTCTTAATTTTTTTCATCTAGCCCCCTCACGCTACGCGCGATCAAGAACTTCGTTCTAAAATCAGAAAAAAAAGATGTTATTTTTTTATTTAAGGTCCTACAAAAAAATGTTTGTACTACTTATATTAGTAGTATCACCGAAAAAAATTCGTATACAACATTTACCTTCGTGATTTTGGAGGATGAATTCAAATGTTTGATAACAAGGAGGTTCCCTTTAGTATACAGTATAGCGTTGCTATCCGGACTCCATATAGCACTGTAGCAAGGCTCGTCTGATTGTATCACAGTAGACCGCAGAAGACCGTTGCGAGACCAAACTTTCACGAATCCATCTTCACCGGCTAAAAGTTTAAAATATTACACACATTACTATTATTTTCAAACAATATTAATGCTTAGTTAAAGATTAAAGTCAAAGCAATGATATTAATTTTTTTTTGCAAATATTTTTAATACAAAATACGCACAACTGAAAAATTTAGATTTTGAAGATATATTGTTTTTCACTGGAAGCACAAAATTATTTGCGCCAGTTATAAGTGTGTCTACGCTTGGAATGCCTAATAAGGCAAAACTGCTTAATTATATAAACAGTGAAGTAAAAAAGAGGATAATTGTCAGTCTTATATGCAACTTGTGATACAAATTTCATCCATCAGCCTTTTAAGAAATAGATGAGGGATGTTACGGATATTCGCATCCGCGTCCGCAAATGCGGAGCTTCCGCATATTCCACTCGCGTGGTGGAGTGGTCAGTTGCGTGTCAGATCGGTATGGGATTTGACACGCAATGGGTTCTGGGGTCGATTCCCGGCCAGATAAACATTTGAAGGAAGAATTTAGATTACTGTTCTGGGTCTGGGTGTTTGTGTATTCGTTTTTGTATGTCCATAGCATCCGCGACACAGGAGAAAATCCTAGTGCGGGGCTGAGTGTACAAAGCGTATGAGTGTAGAAAGCGTGCATAGATTGGGACATCCGCATCAGCATCCGTGGATGTGAGCCTTCAAAAATCCGCATCCGCATTCACATCCGCGGATGTAAAAAAATTGGTATCCGTAACATCCCTGGAATAGATTACTGAAAACAGGCCTTCCCTAAATGGTTTTTTTTTTGCCAATAATCTCCGCGCCTTGTATGCGCCTTGGTGACCGCAGTGGATGTTGATATTACACAGGAAGACGCTGCTGCTCAATTCCTGGATTGGATTGAATTGGAATCACCAACGGCATACATGAAGAGTAGGAATAATCCTTACAAATAACTAAACCTTATTTTCACCTGTATATATGTCTGGATATGCAAAAGCTACAGTAGTTTAAAATGTAGTGCATTACATCCATTAAGCAGAAATAATTATATAGCATATTTCTACTGTATCAACGACACTTGAAGAGTGGCAAAATATGTGTTACCGTTGATATTTCTTACCTGTTAAGAGACCGGCTCCATCGGGGCTCCACTGAGCGGCAAGACAGGCGCCTTGGTGAGCGGTCACACTCTTCTCTATTCTCCCATTATGATTTACTATATGGAATCTAAGTAACATGACAATATACTATATTGTAGGAAGAATAAATAACACAATAGAATATACATAAAAAAGAAATGGCGATCTTATCGATAACAGCCTTGAAGTGAGGATAAATAGATGGATAGTTAGGGTACAAACAGTATTAGTGTAACGATTACTGTAAAGTATAAAATCAATAGCAAAATATCTTTATTTATCAAATAAGGTATCATTACAAATTAACCGTGGTTGGAACCACCTATTAAACAAAACATTACAGAACAAGTAAGGAAAAATTTATTGAAAAGCAAATACGACATAGAATAAGGAAAGAGAAATTAAAAAAATAAGTATTTATAACAGTAAAATGAAATATTTAAAATATTAAATAAACATTATGTTCTATTTGTATTCCGAATAAAGTTGTATTATAAAAATAATAAATTATTCTTAAGGATCGCGTTTTATAGGATAATAAATTACTAATAAAAAACTATGAACATTTTAAAAGGCTTTAAATTCTTGAATGCTTTAAATAAGTAATAATTACAATTTAAAAAAAAAAACATTTTTTTTTTAATTATTATAACTTACTTGCCATCCGCGCATGCGATCAGTATAACGTCATGTTGGTGTTTGTTTCCTCCTAAATTGATTTTTGGAAACAAATGCATCCCTGTTGGATAGAAATCATCTGAAAACGTTGCTACTGTCATACATTCGCTGTTTACGAGGTTCCATTTTAATATTTTATGGTCATCTCTGTAAAATAATATTGATAAGGCAAAAATTACACAAATAAATATTGGCTATAATGTCAAAACAATTACCCGCAAGAAAATACATCTTCAGTATTATTCCAATTGACACACGTTACCACTCCTATATGTTTAGGTTCTTTAAAAGATGATATTTTCAATTTCATTTTGCTCAGAATTTATCCGTTTTGTTGGCGCCACACGGTTGCCAGGGCAATATTGACTTTATGAAAGTTGAAAATCTCGCGCTAAGAGTAATACCAATCTTATAAAACTAAACATCCAGTTCGGAAATTGACTGATACAATTGTCCGTACGAAACTATTGCGTAATAAGCATTAAGTGCCAAAATTTAATTAAAATTTATTTATAGTAATAGAAAGTTTGCTTAGTATTTACATTTGCTTAGGTTTATGTTTTAATAATATTTAAAAATAATCTTATTTCAGAATTTTTGTAGATAATTTTGACAGCCATATACTAAGAGACGTCAATGATGTCATTTTTGAAAACGTCATTTTGCTGTCAATTTTATTTACCACATGGTTTTGATAGTTCGTTGATTTGCAGTGTAATATATTCGCAGTGTTAATTTCAAGAATTTAAGTAAAATTGTGTAACGTCGTCGACTAAAACATCAAGAATAATGTCGGACGTACCAGACTTGAGTTCAGACGAAGAACATTTCGAGGAGGACGAGTGGCAGGAGATGGACACCAGTAATACATCGGTAACGTGTTTATTTTGTTCGAACATCCTCTCGAACGTCGACGAGGCTATAACCCACTGTGAAACAGCCCACAGCTTCAACCTAAATGTTCTAAAATTGAAATTCAGTATGGACTGTTATTCTTACATCAAATTGATCAATTACATTAAGACTCACAAACCGACCGCCGCTGATATCATGTCTGAGACTAAAACGGTGTGGGACGACGAAAAGTATTTGAAACCGGTTGAAAACGACGAGTGGTTGATGTTTGACTTCGAATCCTTGCAAGAGAAACCGGCTTCTCCCAGGAGTTATCATGCTAATGTCGAAAATGGGCTGGTCACTCTATCCCAAGCGCATTTTACTGAACTACAACGAACTATACAGTCTTTGACAGCACAGTTGAAGGATAGTCAGATTCATCTACAAATGGCAAAGGAAGACATGGCCACAATGCAGCAATCAATGAAGGCACTAGTTGAAGGTGGTGCGACAAACAATATTGCATCAAATTCAACAATTGTTAATTGCGTATCGGATGTACCACTCGAGAGTGATGAAGGTTACTTCAGCACTTATGCTCACTTTGGCATTCACTATGATATGCTTTCAGATAAAGTACGCACCGAGAGTTACAGAGATGCAATCCTCAATAACAAGGATTCTTTTAAGGATAAAGTCGTGTTAGACCTTGGATGTGGTACTGGTATTCTGTCCATGTTTTCAGCTACAGCAGGAGCTAAGAAAGTGTATGCCTTAGATCAGTCAGACATCATTTACCACGCAATGGATATCATCAGAGAGAACAAGTTAGAAACCGTCATAGAAACTGTCAAAGGCAGACTCGAGAATACAAAATTAGAGCATAAAGCTGACATAATTGTGTCTGAATGGATGGGTTACTTTTTACTATTTGAGGGCATGTTAGACAGTGTTATATATGCGAGAGACCACTGTCTCAACCCGGGAGGACTTTTACTGCCAAATAAATGCAATATTAGTTTAGTAGCGAATGGTGATGTGAACACACATAAGAAGTTAATAGAGTTTTGGTCAGATGTGTACGGTTACAAGATGAATTGTATGAAATCTGAGGTGGTTAGGGAAGCCAGTGTAGATCTAGTGGGGTCTGAACATATTATATCACATCCATGTGTTGTAAAGGACATAGATATATACAGTTCTACCACTGATGTGATGGACTTTACTTCAGATTTTAAGCTCCATGTTACTAAGGATGGTTTTATTACTTCGCTCATAGGCTATTTTGATACATTTTTTGATTTACCTCAGAAAGTTTCTTTCACTACTGGACCACACAACACCCCAACACATTGGAAACAAACTGTTTTCTATTTTAGGGATTGTGTTAAAGTGAAAGAGGGAGATGTCATCGAAGGTACAATTATTTGTAATCGACTGAAAACGGACGTTAGAGGACTTTCTGTGCAAATAAATGTATTTGGAAAATTATATAAATATTTGCTTAGTTAATTTGTATAATGCTGAATGTCTGTAAAGCCTTGCTTTGTAAGTGAAGAAATTTATGAGATAAGACCTATTAGCTTATTTCTTTAGGTGCTATATTTTTATAAATCTCAGAATTTATATAAATTTTTGAAATACCATTTTCTGTAACTGGCTAGCTTATTAGTGTTAACTGTTTATCAGTGTTCAAAATTGCATTGATTATGTAGCATGTTAGCATTTTGAACAAATAATCTTGTAGCTGCCTAGTTATAATTATGATCAATGTTAGATGCATCTGTATTTGATTTTTATAATACTTTAATTCAAAAGAAAAAAAATGCCGACATTTTTATCCAAATAAGTGAGACAAAATGCATGTGTAATTAAACTGGCTGGACTTATTTTTTAATGATATATTTTAAGCAGCTGCTTAAGTGTTAAATATTTTTACTACCTAATGTTGGTAGGCTAGTTTTAAAGAAACAATTGTAAAAATAAAGACGCATTTTCTACGAAAATCTTTATTTCATTTTACACATAATTTACATTTACACATACTAAGGGTGTTTTGTATCTATTTACAAGTAGAAAAAGAAACAAGATAAAAAATACTATTTGAGATTTTACATACAAATTACAAATGCAGGAAAGAGATAGAGAGAAATGCTTATATATTCTTCGAGGCTTATTCATTTAGAAAGTTAAAGTAACTGATTTTATTTTTAAGATGGTTAACATTGCACTCAAGATTTTATTTTGAGATCCTATTCATAATGTTATGAAAGATAGAATTTGAAATTTAAAAATATTTCTTTTTTAATCAAAATAACATTTATTTTGCTGGTATAATAATTATGTATTTTTACTATACATTTTTAAAGTAAAGATTTGTTAACAACTTTAATAATTATTAAACATATATTCGAGAACTGTTATACTTTACGAAATTTTAAAAATAAATACGAAAAATGTCCTTTTGAAAGGCAAAGGCACCAAAAAATTCTATAAGTATGCCAATATTTGTCTCATACTTCTTGTAGAGAGTTCTTGTAAATAAAGTAAAACGGTGTAGATCATAACATTTAGTCTGAGGAAAATCAATAGATATTAAAAATAAGGTAAAAAAAATACTACTCAAGTTTATATTCGAATACAATTGAGAAAAGGGCAAACCACATTATTAGGGAATGTTACATTCTATTTTTCAATTGATGCATACTATTTTTCTAATACAACTTGTTTCTACATATTTAAATTAAACATTTATCATGTCGTATAAGAGGTATGTTTGCAAGCTATTATTATACGGAAACAACAACAATTATAAATCCCTAAAACTATGTGGATATCTACCCTAAGGCAAAACATCAAATCATTTCATGACATTCAAAAGACATTTATAGTTCATAGTGAAATAATTTATATATTTCAATAATTTTAACATTCATGAAGTAGGGCATTGGAATTATTTTTCTTCATCTAGAAAATTTGTCACAATTTTGCCTTAGCGCAATATATTTATATTTATGATTATAAATGTGTTTTAACGCTATTCTACATGTTTATAAAGCTATATCCCCAATTAGAATGGCATGTTAAATCTAATATACCTACTAAATATGCTGACATATATATTTATTTTTAATAAGTACATAGGTACTATCAATAGTAGGTACGCTAAATGCACAATATACAGAATTATTAAATCTCTTATTTATAAATAGACGATAAATATATAAAAAAGATCTATTGTAAATTTTCCTACGATAAGCGTCACCAGTTGGAATTAAATCTACCCTTACCATCCCTGAAATTTTAGATAGGGACCTTAGTACAAATGATTGATTATGGATTTGTTTTGATATCATAGAGAATGGTCCCACACACCTACACGGATCTAGGCCTGCGAAATATATTATCATTAGAAAAATGTTTCAATAATGATTCTGAAATTTTGGCATTCGAGACTACCTTGATCATAAACTGGGTAAAGAATATACTCAGATATCCAATTTTTCTTTATGCCAATATTAGCATATAAGAAGGACGGTACAATAAACTGTGTCCTTCTTAAAATATCAATATTATGTCCCTAACTTTTTTTCTAATTGCAGTTCTCAACCAATAAGTATGTACATACACACTACATGCATTTGAAATTGATTTCGACATTCAAACTATGCTATGAACTATTAAGGTGCTTGTTAACGGCTTGTTTGGGATAATATTTAGTTGCTATAGTAAAGCCGGTAATATCTAAACATATTGCAACAAACGTTTCTTATTTTTTTGAAGAAGTAATAATAGAAACCACGATAAACTATTTTTTATCCGACTGTCTTAGAAAGTGTATCTATATATTTTTCGAGCGTGAATATGTATGTATATTTGTATGTTTATTTATTTGGCATGGCTGAAAACTGAAAGGGGGAAAAACTACTATGTCGTCGGTCAGTTTTGGTTGACATTATAGTGGTATTTAGGTGTAGTTGATTTCTTTTTATCCTTTTCTTTAAATCTTGTAGCAGTTTTTGTACTCTAATAGAATTAGAATCAATTCTATTTTGAATAAATTGTTTAATCGTTGATTTTTATTCTGAGTAGACTACCTGTATGTTTATTCAAAACATTTCCGCCGTAAACATGGTTTCTATTATTGCATTTAGCACCTTAATAATGATAATAGTTTTAAATAATTTATTACAATTATGGGTAGGTATTATAAGAAAATATATTATTATTAATGTGATATAAATTGTAACGAATTGGTTATATTTTTAATTATAAAATAAGACAACGAGACAGTTTTTATCTTTTCATTACCATCTTTTTCTTTTATTAGTAGATACAATCCAAATAATAAAGACAAGTAGACGTACATAGGTAAACGTATTTATATTAAATAGGTAGGTAAGTATAATTGCTACACATAGAAAAAACGCCAATTTATTATTCGATAATATTCAATGAAATTCTACATATAATAAGTAATTTCTATCTATCTACGACTAAAATTGAGAGGATTTTATATCATTTACAAATAATTTCTCAGTAATAACACTTGGTCAGGAAATATCAGGAGTCCAATACGATCAGAAACATTAAAATTAATAAGCGTATTTTTCATTATGGGTTAATATTAACACTAAGTACAGCTACATTACTCTAGACACGACAATTATTCACTATAATTAGGTATAAAGTGTAGTTCTGTGATAGTTCCAAAAAGAAGTGCACGCATAATTTTCATATATGCATTTTTTGATATAAATATGAAATATTTTAATGTTTTGCTCCATAACCAGCGAATTTAAGTAATAGTTACATTTGGCTCTTAGTTTCTAAGTAAAATATATTTGATGTACTAGATATCAGTACATATTTTACTCTTTTAACCTATTTCAAATGCTAATGTGATAATTAATTTATGTCCATCTAACAGATTTGTCAAATGTACCGAGTTGTATCAGAGAATAACCTTTCTACTTTACAAACAGAATTATTAAATGTTAATAGATAGCGAAATTTTATTAAATTAAATCCATTGATTGTGATACATTTGCAATATTGTCTGTAATATTAAGGTCGGAACTAATAAAGTCGTATGTATTGTAATTGGTAAAAGATAAAGACGCATGCATTTATTGGTAAAAGATAGACTAGGTGGTATCTGTACTTCATTAATTTATTCAAAGATTGAGTGGAGTAGGTAACTAGGTACTTACATTTATTATTAAGTACAGCAGTAAGTGTACTATACTGAAGACTTCAGAAAAGACCTTTTTTAATAAATTAAAGTATATTTTTATAATTGGATGTAGGTATCTGTTATTAATGGGGAGGTATTTTATTAAATTTATTATCTAAACAACTACAATATCAAGTATACAAACTTTAAATAACTAAGCTTCAATAAGCGATAGGTACAAATTAAGGGCTATAGGTTCTTACACCGTAGGATACAGTGACCAGCACGATCCTACCATAAGCGGCATTGGACAAATTTTAGAATATCGTGTAAGCTTGGGAATTTATGCATATTCCCAAAACACGCTAGATTAATAATATAAGATTAATATAATAAAACTACTGGCGTCCTCACCGCTCGGCGGTTATCGCCCGACGCCTGACTCACTACAATGTCTTCCACAAGTTAAATTTTATGCAACCAGGCTTCCGTGTTGTGCTTTTTTGGATTTGTGCGTACATTACACAATTTATGACACTAGCAGACATGCTACTTTTAGTACAAGCGATTCGTGTTTTGGCGATGGTGTCGTTGAAATGTTGCGTTTGGCCGAAAATTCGCGATTTAACAGCAATAGGTGCCATACGAGAGTTAAGCAATATTCTTACAGAGCAGCGGTTTTGCATTTCTGCATAAGGGAGGGAAGCAATGCTCTTTTAGGCGAAATCGAACGGCAAGTAATGCGTACCACGATTTTTATAATTTATAGGGGAGGCGAGGTGTAGCTAACCCTCGTTTTACTCCTTGGTAAAGTCCATGATAGCGATTTCAATAATGCTGCGTCTTGTTTTCGTGCTTAGTTGCTGCATTGATCGTTAAAGGTAGTTGCAATCGGTATAATAATTCGAATTGATAGTGAAACTTTTTTAAACCCAGCTTAAAAAAGTATCACAATGGACGATCGCGGATATTAAAAGTAGTATGTTTGCTTGAGTCCTTAACTAGAAATAGCTACCTAATAAATGTCTTGCTTCGCTGTTAAGCATTAAGGATGCGCGAAGTAAAATATTAACAATAGATACACGTTGAAATCAGTGATCTAACTATTAATTAAATAATAATTACACCTTCTTATCATCTATTACACAATTTTTATTAATTACTGACATTATTACTATTGTCCACAAACGAAGGATAGATAAAAGATTGAACATCTCGTTAACGCCCACAGATTATATGAACATATTGTTTAGTTTGGTTTATAAATATTTATTTTACCTTACTAATGATATAACTTAATTAAGTTTCTTTTATTTACTGCAATACAAGATCCTGATAAACCTATCAGAGAATTTCACTCATACGACTACTGCCTCTTTAGCTCAGTGGTAGAGCACTGGTCTCGTAAACCAGGGGTCGTGAGTTCAATCCTCACAGGAGGCATCGCTGCTGTTAGACCCTCCATATGTTTTTGTCTTTTAATTGAGATAAGTACCACAAGGATGAAACAATTTTGTAGATACTCATATTAATAAGAGATAGAAAGTCTTATAATGTTATTTTATATTTTTCTTATGACATTTTTTATAACTAAAAACAGAAGCGGTTACAATTGTGTAGACAATAATACAAATGTATGAAGAAAAAAATTATATTACAAAATTGGTAGTGCGAAGTTACACAAAACAATTATCTCTGTTCTGGTTTTAAGTGTGTGATAAGAATTAAATTATCCTATAAGACTGACTGTACTTTTTTATATTTGGGCTTTTATTACCTACGTCAGTTATAAGTAATATTAGATTATAAATATAAAGTGTAAATATGTTATGTTAAATTTCGAATGAAATAGTAAGGCATAAAATACTATATTTTATTCTATTTGAAATAAATTATTAAAAAATTAGATAAATTATTAAAAAGACTCATATACCAATGCTGTACCACCAATTTCATATGACAGTTAATTTATAATTATAAATTTATTCTTTATTAATTTTACGTACGTGTAATTTAAAAAGCGTATCAGAAGCGGCAATATTACACGCGAAATCTAGCAACACCATTTTTGCCACATTGAACTAGCAACACCGTCCTTTAAGATCGATAATGCCATTAAGCCATAACTACACTGCGAAGCGGCAACACTTATGCTCAGCACTTGTCCAATAGTGAATGCCACATGTTGAAACAACTAGTTCGAATGCTATTTACAAGGGTGGCTAAATATTATTCTTCTGTTGGAGGAGGGGCGCCGTTGCTCCCCTCCTCTTGGGACGCTCGGGCCTCAGCGTCTGAAAAATATTATAAAATAATTTACAAATGATAGTGTCTTTCTTTCTGCCTTTAGGCATGAATTTTTAATGCTTCGATAATAACGCTAAATACCAGGTAAAATTAGTCTGTCTAAATAAATAAATTTGCCATTTTTGTTCTTTAAAAATCCCAATTTATTTCTTAGTTAATTGTGTCAATACTAGTACATTTAGAATAATGTTAAAAATAGTTGATAACTACATTTTTATAGAAAAAAATAGTCTTTCTTAAAAAACATTTAGTGTAGCGTACCCTATGTGATGGAAGAGTGTATTTAAGTATGCACAGTCATAAATATTGATGCTTGTATGTATAATAATTAATTTATCAAAAAGTTAAAGCAGATTACCTTTCGCAGCCTGTTCCTTCCATATTTTCTTGTTATCTGTGAGACAGGCTACCCAAGGTTTCTTAATTTTGAATTTAGGAGTGCTCTCGCTACCTGTAAATACATTAAAAATACATTATTTTAATTATTTAAAATCAGTACTAGAGTTAATTATTGTATTGAGTATTTAACGTTAAATATATATATTTAAGATTAAACATTACATTTAATATGGATTATTTATGAAATTATATTTTTGGCAATAATAGTTATTTTTTAATGAAACATTTACGCTGCAATATAACCTGTCCTATACAACATATACATTATCAGTCTTACCTGTGTTTTCTTCATTGATAGGTTCTTGCTGTGAGGCAGTATTTGTGGTTTTGGAGCTTGAATGCAGTGGCCCCAAGATGCATTCAAGCATATCAGCACATACCTGCATTAAACAATCAATAAAAATGACCTTTCATGACGTTTATTATATGTAAGGAAAGGTTATTATATTCCCTTATCCTGATATAATACATGTAGTTCGACAATTAAATATTGTTTGTCGAAAGATAAGTTCTACATCGAAAATGAATGAATAGAAGATATTATTGCATACCGCCATGCTAGGCTCGACAATGAAATCGATGAAGCCTATCTGGGATTCCGCAACCAGGGTGTTGTTCCTGTCGCAAAGCGGGCTGAATGGGAGCCCTAAATCGCGCTCCTTGTCGCCCTGCAGGAAGAATTCGTCCAGGAGGCTCATGGTCCATCGGTGGTGGAGGTCCCATCTCTGAAAGGGTTTGAAAGATTATGGGGGTTTTAAAAGATGTCAGGGTTTATTCAATTACAACACACACACAAACACACAATAATACACATTTGAAATTAATTATTATTAAAATATCATCAGGAACCCTATACAGCTGAGAGTTTTCTAAAACAAAGTTCACAATTCTTCCATTTCGCACTAGATCACCGCGGTAAACTATGGCCTAAAACTCCTCTAACTCTGAGGCTTCTAATTTGGAGATG
>DWLI01003418.1:0-11861 GCA_018249915.1 Cecropterus dorantes dorantes
AGGGCCAATCGAATCCTGTCAAAATATATTGAAACAATTTTTTTTTAAATACAGCGTTTTCTAATTAAAATTCAAGTATGTAGCTTAAGAATTTAAATATAATACGATGAGATATGCGATTTGAATAGTTACACAAATACGTACCCTTAACATAGCCGATTCTAACTGTACAAAAATAACAGCAATAGAAAACACTACAATACTGAGAGAAATGCAAATTTGGTGTCTTTGAACAGACATTACAACATAGCAATAAAAAACGGTTAAAAATGTAAGAAATATATTCACACGGACTATTCTCTCCTTCCCCCATACTCTACAGTTAGTGTTGCCAGATATGTTGAGAAATAATCCGGACATTTTACCTCCATATTTTCGCATCTGTAGGCAATCTCAGAACACTAACTCATGAATAACTGATCTCCTTTTCTTACCCTGGATGTCATAGAAGCGACTAAGGGACAAATTCCAGGATATGGACAATAATGTCTTACTGTGTAACATCAACACCTACTGAGGTCACCAACACGCATGCCAGGCGCGGTGACTATTGTCAAAACTCAAAAGTCCCTATTTAGGGAAGCTTTTGTCTAGCAGTAGACCTCACAAAAGCTAAAGGAATGACATTAAAAAAAACGAAATACCTACTTGTTTATTTTTGTCGTAATATCCCAAATAATATATGATAGACTACAAGTTGCTCTATCATAACTTATAATAGTACAGTACAAATAGGGTAAAGAAGCTTCGACACGTATAATGGATATCATTTTATTGGCAAACACAACAGCAACCACAAAAGAAACACCTGACCAGTTCTAAGCAGATTAAAATAGGCGCCCAAAATAAAAAACCCAAGAAAAATAACATGAAGTATCCTACATTTTTCCTTTGCTTTTGACAACTCGGGTAATGAGCATAAAGCCTCGGCGACCGACGATATATCCACATTTGCAGAGTTTTACGAAGTGACATAAAGTAACAATCCGCTGCTGAATTCGAATTCCTTTCCATATATGGCACATTTCTCGTACAATCCTTGCGGTCCAAGCCAAGCATAGTTGCGTATCGGCTAGAATATGGTTTAAACCTAGGATCTAAAATTGTTTTAAATGTATTGCTTTTCGTACATTGTGATGTTAAAAGTCTTTCACAAAAATCGTATAGGATATCGTTGAAATCTTTTTTACGTTTACTTACAGATCGTGTGCAAAAGCTTTGGATATGTTTTTGTTTGGTCTTACTGTTGTATTTGTTGCGTTTCTGAGCTTTCTGTTTTGAGTCGAGGACAAGTAACAGTTTTCTTCGCGCCGTTTGTAGGTCCGCCGCTGTCGACATGTCTGTTTTCGCTCTGCGCTCAGCACGTTTCTTAAATTCTTTTATCTCTCGTTGCAATAAAGCTTCCTTTTTAAAGAGTTCTCTCTCTTTTAATTTTAATGACTTTTCTTTTAACATAAGCTCGTCGTAATTTTTTATAATCTTTATTGGTTCTTTTTTATGCCAATGCATTGTTTTCGTTATTATTGATAAAAGTGAGTAGAAACTAGAGCAATGATGTCTCCTCTTGTTGTATCCTTGGTTTAAATGTCATATAGGTTAAGCCAGGATATTACCTAAACTACTAGATATTCGTCTTATGTGCTTATATAGTATGTTTCTTCCTCTAGTATATTGACTTAGGTATTGAACATTTAACATTGAAAACATAACTTTTTAATAACAATATTATGTAAATGAAACTTTAAACTACTTGAATGATTACGGAATATTTTGAAATAGGCATGGTATACGTATAGAGTTTATTTTTATTATTTTTTTACAAGTATTGTTTGGTTTTGGTTATGCACCATGATATATATTTATTGACAGTTTTGCCTTTTCTGAAGCATCAAAAACAAATGTCATATACATTTGTTTTTTTAAACAGACTAATTCAACAACTAAACAAAGAGACAAAAAATATTTTGTCTTAGGTATGTCTTCAAATATTTTAAACAGTAAAGTGAATTGCCTAAATCCACGCATTCACACGTTTGCTTTGTTTCGATAAAAAAACACATAGCTTTGAGTAAAAAGCTATTACCTTATGTATAGATGTAAATGTATGTGTGTACGAGCGAAATTATACGGGTGCAAGGAGCGAAGTTCAACTCCTGAGAGAGGTCACCAACACGGAGTGAGAAAGCGGTTCGTGAAATGCTAGCGAGTCGCGTGACAAAACAAAGCACGCGAATCTATACCTAGTGTATACGAAATCTGTGATAGCTTAATGGTATCAACAGTCAGCAGGGGTTCGAGATTTGAGGCGCGGGTCTCTGAATTCAGAAGTTATATGCGTATAAAATTATTGAATGACCGAATTCTTCTCAATTTGTTAAAAGACATGTGCCCAGGAGTGGGATAGTAATTAGGTGAAGATCTACAAGATACAATATTGTCGTATATAAGATTTTGGATTGTCCTATAGTCAACATATAGTTTTTCAACGTGTGGGTCGCGACCCCCTGAGGGTGGCGATGCCTCTATTCGCGCTAGAGAGGACGAGAGAGCTTGGTACTTCTGAAAAAAAAACTTATATGAGATATGTTAAGAAAAAGTTAACGAAACTATACTCGTTATGTTACGCTAAAAATTGTTCGATACTAAGGGGGTCGTGACATGAAAAAAATTGAAAAACACTGCTCTAGTGTACACGAAAGATAAGCTTTTGAGGTGATTGGGTAGCCTAAATAGATATCTATTGTTAAGTAAGTATTGCAACCTTCGTGAAATCAAATGTGAATGTCGGGTGAGGCGTTAACAAATTCGCATTGGGATCAAATGCGTCACCGCCTTTCCAAGTCTCCCAACAATCATGCCATTCCTTTTGCCTTTATCCTATAACTGTCGACATTTTGTTCAGGCATTTCTGTATACTTTATTTAGTATTACAAGTTGTCCTTTCTTATACTAAGTACATTACGACATTGCCTCCTCTTGTGTATCCAAATTATTTGCACAAATATGGCACAAAAATATTCGTATGCTATTAAATTGGCCTAATCATAATATTAACTCATACAACCTTTACGAGTTTATAGAATTGCGATAACAAGAAAAACGAACCAAATTCCAAGTAGTGTCCGCAAGCAATAACATACTGTTATTTTAGCAATAAAGAATAAAGATCAATGTTGATAAATTTCATGATTAAGATAGAGGATGCCGTATCCAATGTGATTTCAGTTGAATTTCCTGCATCGCATCCGTGAGGTCAGCGGACTGGCTCCCGCAGCGGGTGCGAACACGGGTGCGCAGGCGCAGTGTACCGCGAGCCGCCAACATACGCGCGCGTATTTCACATTACTACGCATTAAAAAAAGTGACAAAATCCAGTGAACATTTTTATCAAGTTACTCACGACTTGAGTTCCATCGGATCGCATCCCTTCGTGTCCAGGTATTTTTTGAGGCATAAATTAATTGTCCGGGAACTGGTTCTCAGGTTTTGCTTCGCGAAAGTGCTCGTCTTGTACCTGGATTTACCGGATTGTTAAGGAAATTGAACCTAAAATAAATGTGTAATATATATAGGTGCCTATGTTAAAAAGTAACTAAAACGTATTAAATATTTAATTCAGTAAGTTATTACCTAACCGGAGAAATAGTTCAGGGGTATTGATTTCACACCTGACAACTATATTGTCGTTTATATTTAGCATTGTTATTTTGAATTCATGAAAAACTCGTTTCTTATAACTTTTAGAACGTGTCTACGAATAATTTGAAATGGAATATAAATCATTATAACATGTTAGAAAATATTTCTAAAATACATTTAAAAACACAACAACAAAAAAAATTATACATAAATTGTAATAATTGCAATTACAGTAGCATTATTCAAACGTTTATTTATCATTATAAAGATTTCTTTTAAGGAGGAAAAAAATGCTTAGACAAGTATTCATCGTAAAATTTACCAGCATTAAAATGTCAAAAACACGATATATGTACATATCATTACCACAAATAAGATAATACATAATTTTAAGTACAAATGACCTACTCGAGTTGTAATCAAACCAGTAGCAGGCACTTGATAAACGCATACAATGGTCGCCTAAGTACAGTCACTACTGAGTAGATTGTAGATAATAGGATCAAAATGTGAAACTGAGCTCTTTGTTTATGAAACATTAATGTAGTTTGAGTGAAATATTAAGGTCTACGGATAAAATAGCCCGCAGATACGAGATATAATAGTTGTTTACCGTTTTCAGGCCCCGTGTAATGAAATGGCGCAGTATCAGATCCTCTGTTTGATCATCGCTACGTTGGGTAAGATTTTTCTTTAAGGAATTAGAAATATGTACACAATCCATTCCGAATTATGCTAAAATGAAGCCAGCGAATAGAGTAAGCATAATAATTTAAAACAGGGCTCAAATCATTTTGTGGTGTAATATTTTAGGATGATAGCTTTTCTCCTCAAAGTTGGACTATTGCATCTCTATAATCATTTGTCCCTTACAAAGGATTTGCGCTATTATGTTTTTTGGTTTGTGGGATAAAGCTGGCACATTACCGTTTTAACAAAATAGTGGGACCAAAAACGAGCAGACATCCGATGATAACTCAACAGAGTTATCATCGGATCTATGAAATCTAGGTCCAGAGGCGTACTTGAGGTGGTCCACAGACGTGTTGCTGCCCTAAAGAATAAATGTAAAAGCCGGCCAATTGCGAGTTGAACTCGTGGACGAAGGGTTCCGTACCCATCATCTATAATGAGAAGGCAAAAAAACACGTTTGCTGTATGAGACACAGCCTGGTGACAGAAAGACAGCAATGTCTCAGTAATAGGGTTCCGTTTTAGCCCTTAGATACGGAACCCTAAAACTGTGTTTAGCATTTAATTTTGTACACCATTAAAATTAAAATACAGCTACATTTTACGCTCACCAACTGTTTTGTTCTAATTATATCGCTCTTATAAGACAGATGTTTACCTATAGTGTGGATATGGTCCGCCGTCCGACTATGATTACAATCGAAAAACCGAGAATTCTTCCAACGTTTAATAATTCATATTATAGCTTCAATTCCACAAAGCCAGTGTTGTAACTGACTTGTAGCTGTGTAAATAATAATGAGGCCAAAAATTTACCACGACCTTTGACTTTTAATAAAGGTTCGCATTATTTATTAAAACCGGACTTATCGCGATGCTGCTAAGCAAGTAACGGGTCAATGTACCTTATGATAAGACTAATCTTTTATCCTAAAATATTATCTGGACCTTTCAATTAAAAAGATAAGTTTATATGTGAAATTGGAGTTAAGGAATATAGATAAGCAATACTCATACGAATAAATAATCAGTGTAGTTTTCCACGGTCGGTTGTCAAATCAAATATATATTATCTTCCTTTACTAGAAATATATATGTGAGTAATAGAATTGAATCAATACCGCTAAGTGATGGGGATAATTCTAAGAGTAATCAATAACACACGGAAAAAATAATAACCATAAATGAACCTACGTTGTTCTTATAAGTAAACTTGCTAAGCCTTGACGATAATTAATTATAGTATAGTTCCGTATTTATAAAAACAAGGAAGGATGTGTGAAAAAATAGTCTATTTAAGTGTTTCGTATTTACTAACAAAGCAACTAAGATTATCAAGTTTAATTAATCAGATAAGTTTTAGCATCTAGTATTTTATTCGTAAACAAAACTTCAAAAAAAATACGATTTAAATGTCAAGTATAATGTACTATATACCCATACATAATTACATCATATCCTGTTAGCTACTTAACAATTTTCCGTGGCAGAATCTTCATCATTATTCATCAGTCATCACTTTACTACACATACTTATCACTAATTACAATTTAATGGTTCTCGATACAGTAACAGATTCGTAGAAGGAAGGTATGAATCATACTAAATGAGGTTTTTGGCATTTATTTACTCCCTGAATATTCGTGACTTCATATGGTAAAAATGTAATTCATACGAACAAATAAATGTGACTTCAATGCGACGTAACGTAGGAACGTAATGTCTATCGTGAGTATAGTAGAAGTGTAAAATTTACATATTGACTCACAGCATAACGCAATGACGTCCATGAATGAATGAGATCTTATCTTAGTGTTCACTTAAGCGTCTTTTCCATCTGAGTGGAACATTAAGCTCAGGTTACCTATGGGAAACGTGATGCAGTTTTGTTGTAGATGGGATGGTACGGGTCGAATAGAAACCCACTTGACAACTTGTAATCACGACCGCAGCACGACTGCATGTACTCGGTACTCCTTACTTAAAGTAAATAAGTAAAATAGATTTATTAGATTAAGTACATGTACTTTATAACCGTAATATAACTAGTGTAGTGTTTTTCAAACTTTTTCATGCCACGGTTTTCTTAGTACATGAGAATATTTCACGACCCCCACTGTTTCTAGCATGTGTTTTAATATTATTGAATTCTTCGGCTAGTTATATTTACTCTCATACTTTGTATTTAGGTATTGGTTTAAAGATAATAATAACTGTAGGTACCCTACATTTGTTACCTTTAACTACTTAGTTAGTAACATTGTATTACTTAATAATTTGACATTTTTCATTTTTAATCATTATTTCTGCGCTGTGACCCTCTTCGACCTCTTATGACGCCTAGAGTACAAAAAGACACCTAGAATAAATACTTTGCCGTAGATCTTATTACATTCCATTGCTGGCCATAAAAAATAGGAAGGAAATTTTGTTCAAACTTTGATCACTTGGCGACTTGCTCGTTTAATATAATGGGTGATTATAAGTAATATTATCGTTTTCTACCAAACGATGTTCCCTAATAACATTCTTAGCGTTAATCAACATATAAAATACTTAACTACATATTATTTTAAGCTACTATTTTGTTTTAAGTCATCAATTTTGAAACTTTTCACGTCTTTATTTACCAAGTGTATAACTCATGCATAAACCAACAGTCGATCAAAGTTGGTACAACGAGAAATCTTGGTCACTTTCAATATTTCTGCAGTATACGTACAACCTACAAGAATACAGCCGCTGCACAACTGGTTTTGAGTTCGCTTACTCGATTTGCACTTATATTCGCCGATAGCAATGAGTTTACATTTTACTTATAGTTCCTAACCTGTACTGGTTTGGAATGGTATTCATGTACCTTTTTAATGAAATTCTGAAATTGATACTGATAGCAAACGTTGTTTATTTTGGTAAATGGTCTATGCCGCTCATAGATATCTGTAATCGGCTCTAAACAGGATACGAGCCCAGCCTGAAGTTAGCCGTAATGAAATTGCAACGACGGAGAGCTTGTTGGAATGCCTGGCTTATTTGAATAACCATAACAACCAAATCAAAATAAGGAATCAAATCAAAACAAGGTAATGATTAAAAGTGACAATTTTATGTAAAAATACTTAGGTGTGTTGATGGTGCTTTCTCAGACGATCCATGGCGAGTTCTACCGCCTATTTGTATAAACGTTAAATTAAAAGTACTATTACTTATAGTCACATTACCTAAAGTAAAGTTGAACGTTTTTAGACAGAGATTAATTTTTAGTTCAGCTTATTTCGCAGCGCCTAAAGATTCCAAGCACTTATTCAATTCTCTTACCGGACGACGATCATTTTGGTCAATTTATACTAGTTTCAGCTACCAAATGCTTGAGAAGTAACAATTACGTTGTTACATTGTTAGATACTTGTATGAATCTGTCAGCTAGAGTGCACGGTGCATTAAAGTTTATTATTACTTAGCGAAATGTAATGTATATATTTTACATTTTTACTCATGGGCACAAGTGCCACTTTACCAAATATGTAATGGTAATCTGTGCCTACATTTTACAAAACTCTCATTAATTAATGTATGGTTCTTTGTAATGATTTTCTTTATTTTAAGGTTGTTTTTAACCTGTGATCCAAATCCCGGCAAGCAGTCTGAGAGGTTGAATTTAAAACCACTAAGCTATTATAATTATTAAAATGAAACAAAATCTCTAGTCACACATTCCTCGCACACCGCTGTAGTGCGGTTTAATTGAACGATATAAACACCTGCATAAAGAAACATGTAATTCTTTGTTTGTTTTGATAGTGTAGCTATGTAACATGGATCACGTCCGAGCGAGTTCCATCAGATTGAATTAAAACAAAGCGCACAATCTGCGCATAGCATCGGTGCTGCACGGAAACTGCGTTGAGAAATGCATCGGTCCTTCCGGCAGCTGTGGCCACCGCCGTGCGAAACGTGGCGCCTTAAAGACCAGTAATTGAAACAAAGCCTTTAACTATATGACCAGATTGGGTTGCATAAACTTAAGCTTTGCGAACGGGCATGGCAAGTGGCTACTGCTATTTATAGATTTGTAATCAATCTCAAATAGAATTAAAGTATTACCTGAGGTCGGCCTCAGACGTGTCTAACCCTTATCAAACCCTTCAAACAAGAACGCATTAGCTTAACACTACTATTATAACGCAGAATTGAATCATTAAGGGTTCCGCCACGTTAAAAACGGAAACAAGTTACCTAGATAATTACATCGGTACTTAAAAAGACCTATTTAACTGAGTACCTTTCGACTGTAACTAGATGTTGGCCCCGCATATTATTATCTTCTGACTCATAACGTCGCGAAGTACGAATGAATAAACCTAGATCTTTGCTCTATATTAAGTTAACTCAAGTTTCTGAAAATGTATACTTGTACAATCACCTACATCGATTGATAAATCTTTGGTAAAGACTTTGAGATTTTTATATGTTACCGATACTCATGATATGTGGTTTTTTCAATTTCTTTTCGCCGATATTATAAAAAGATATATAAAAACCGCATATCGTAATTACCCGTAACATATTAAAAAACATTTTAAAGTCTACATAACATTAAGAATAATAAATGTAGAACAAAAAAACAAGTTCAAATATATTAGTCATTCAGAATAATTAAAGTTTAAGGTTACCAAATTTTCCTATCCTTAGGGAAGATATTTTTTCTTCAAAATAGGGACCACATGGACAGCAAACGCTTTCAAACAAAAGCAAATCAGTTGATGACGGAGGGATCGAGTGACGAACATAAAACTCTATTGATGATTAAATTTACTTCTTGTATATTTATTCCTTTAAACTGTAGCTTACACTTAGATCAACAGACAAAGTATTAAGATGTACGTTTTATTACAATAGTCAAGTAGCCTGATTTGCGACTAGACTCAGTAACAAAGAGAAAAGTAGCCAAAAAGTTACATGTGTCATGCGAGTATCAAGTCATGTACAAAATGTATTCAACATAGCATTTCGCTAATCTCTAGTCACGTAAGAAGATTAACGTAATAATTTACACAGTCTTATAAATATCTAGTCGCTGCGTATCAGGAGTTGTGTATGTAAGCGCCGTAAGTGCAGTTCAAACAAGTTCACATTTTACATAATCATGTTTTACATATCAATTCAGAAGTGAAGCAGATTACAGTGGGAGTACATCGTTTTTAATGCAAGATACTTGTATAAAATATGTAAATGGATTCTGTAACACTGTCTTAAGATACACGACGTGACTGACTTCGAACATACACAGAAAGGCCCTATAACTTACGTATTTAGGTCCAATGCTGATTAGAGAGCCTGTCGGGGTAATGGCAGTAGACATTACGGATAAGATACCAATTTACTTGCGTGACCAATTAACTCTAATAACACGTCGCAACCATACAAAGATACAACTGAAGCAACGGACAAAGACTCGCTAAACATCAAGTCAAGTTATAAATAAAAGATTCAGTCGATTTGTCTTGCTAAGGTACTTTCACTTTGAATTATGAGGTTACCGGAGTATTTCGAAGCGGATAAATCCGTGTGGGTGATTCATTAGACTTCTTAAAGCTTAACTCAGCAGGAGATATGTTATAGTGTTTTTCAAACTTTTTTGAACAATCGAATCCCTTGATTCGTGGCATGAAAAAAATTGGGTATGAGTGGCAAACCTAACTAAGGAGAGAGTATCCTTACCATCCTCTATTTTTGAAGTATTATTTATTATGTTACAGGTATCACAACTGTACCTATACTTACTTTCATAGTTATGTAACGATACATGTTTTTATTGATTAATTACATAATTAAGTTACCGAACCATGCAAATTACATAGATTATATCACCTAACTTATTAACCTACATTATTTTTTTTCTTTTTACTATGATTTCGCGACCCATTTATGAAATTATTCGACCCCCCAGAGCCCCCAAACACCCAGAGAGTCACATCTTACACTTTGAATAACACTGTGCCATACTCGATTTCAAAAATTTTGTGAACTGGATCTTGTGCACCGTTAAACACACCGGTGAAGTATCGTCTGACCCCCTAATTGAATTGTTCTGTTGGCCATACGGCGTTAAAAATGTTTACTTTTGGATAAGCTAAGTGGTACTCCACGTTTCTTATTTGAACATTAATGCACAAGCATCTATGTGTGGGAATTTAAAATCAACATAACGTCGCATTCCGCGATAACGGTATCCAGGCATTTTCAAAGAGCTTCCAATGCATTTGAGGTCAAAGGCCATTTTGATTAATGTACACGAAAGAAATGATAATTACGTCGCTGCTTAACAACGTGCGTAATCTTAATTTATAAAGTTGACTAGCTGAGGAATCATACCAGTTGACCATCACAATAAACTTCTTTGAATAGAGGAGGTAATTACCAAAAATATTTTAATTGCTGTTAAATGCTTAAAACATGTTTTGATTATACTATTAAGTGCTTAAGTTTTATAATCAATTTGTTTTACTATTAAATATTGTAAGGGTTTCTTTTTATTTACAACTTCATTATTACTTATTAAGAAATCGAATTTAAAAACGATAAGACATATAAGTAACATTTAGAATTGGTGCAGCGTGAATAGGGTTTTAGGCTTTCGAATAGTAAAAAAAGTTATTTCATCAAAAGGACATAAGAGTTGCAGTGCGATACTTCTATTTAAAGTATTTTAGACTCGATTAGTAATTTGAACTTTTGTTTACAGGCGTCAGGTTATGTCAAAGCCAGAGTTCATCTAAGCCAGATCAGCCAATAGCTCAAAGTACACTCCCAAGCCTCGTAAGAGAGGTGGAAGATAACAGCAGGTATAAGACTTTGGAGGCCAACGCAACTCTACTGAAGCTCTTGGTTGACGACAAAGATGGTGTCAGCAGGTAATTAAATGTTAAAAACCGGCTAGCGACTTGGATCACTTCCAGTAAATGATTCGTTAGTCAGGATAAACATTTAATAAGCATTTATTGATATCCAAATATGTATTAAATTGTGCTTCTTTAACAAACTGTGCTAAGTAAATTTGTTCCCGCCATTGGGTGTGGTTAATGTATGGATCAGTGATTTCTGCATTTCTAGAGAAAGCGGAAGGGGATAATGGCGATGCCCATGATCTTTGCAGCCCATAATCTAAAAATAGCGTGTTACCAAAATTCTTTATTCTATTTAGAAAATAAAAAGGTGTTTGAGTGCAATTCACACACGGCAAAAGTGAAACTTTATTAAAATAAATAAAAAACGTCGATTAAGTAATCACTGCAGCCTATGTTCGGATTATTTTATTTCGCATATGAATAACTTGAACTCTTATACAAGCTAGGAAGTAAAAGAAATTGTTAGCGTGATTCAAAAAGGCATATAGCACGGACAACTGCTTTCGTAATGCTTTTTAATTTCATCACGTTTTAAATCACGGCGATTAAAAAAATATTCAAAGATGAAAGTAAATCTATGCCAAATATTATCACAGCATGCTTAAAAAGTTACAGTGTACG